>JAIUZE010073423.1:0-176492 GCA_022085475.1 Heliosperma pusillum | reverse complement strand
AGATAACCCTCCAAAACAACAAGTTTGGAAACTAACTTATACAAGGGTTCACTTCAAACTGTCATAACTAGATTTCTAGATATGGAAATTCATAAATTCCAAGTTGAGATGATAGCTTATCCTCTTACGGTTCCAACGAATGGTCACAAGCCCAAAACAAGCAAGTAACGAAGGAGATATGATCATTTTACGAAAAGGGGTCAATGCAGTGAAACTGCACGAGTCCACCCGAGAACAACAACACCATTTCTATCATTTCCAATTTTCATAATTCACTTCTATCAACTATCAACAATCAATATTCATCCAAATAACAACAATAATCAATCCATAACATAATTCCTAAACTTTTTACTAATCGTATTCTAATACGATTTCTAGCATATAAGCATGTAAATCACGTAAATGATATCGAGTAACCCTTCACCGTTTTTACGCGTCTTTAAACGGTTAAAGCTTCCTAGTCTCCACCTACAAACAATTAGATAACAAAAGATGAATATCATTCACCTTGAAAAAGACGGATAATTTAAAAAGCGAGAAAGACGGTAATTTTATTACCAATACGGATAGAGGAAGATAAGAGGAGAAGAATAAGACGAACTTACGCGAATTTGAGCGAATAACGAAGAAGTAGCGACGAATCTAAGACGGATCAAAATGGAGGCAAGGTTTTTGGTGATTATGGTGAGGAAGAAGAAGGAAATGAAATGTGAGGAAATGAATTAGGTTTAGGATTTGAGGGAGTATATGTAGGGTGAGTCGGAAAAGTCAACGAAAGTCAAAGACGGTTCAAAAGTCAAGAAAAGTCAAGGATGGCTCAAAAGTCAAGAAAAGTCAAAGACGACTTAAAGGTCAAGGAAAGTCAAAGACGACTTAAAAGTCAAGGAAAGTCAAAGACGACTTAAAAGTCAAGAAAAGTCAAACTCGCCTTAAGACGGGATTCTCATGGAATCTCGCGGAAATTCCAAATACGAACTCGGAAATTGTAAATTCGACTCGAAAAATTAAATTTACGATTAAAACTAAAATTCGCTGAAAAGTATCCGTAAAATATTTTTACTAGAAAAATAGGGTACATTTCCGGGTGTTACAGATCTAGAGTAAGGGGTGAGGGTACGTATTAGGAAGCTCTTTAATCGAACACCTAATCTCGCCCGCCTCGATAGCGGCCTCTACTAATGATTACGGAATCGTTTCTATTTGATATGTTATCGATATGCATGCAATGCAACATCCAACGTTTTAATCCTAGCAAGTGAATTAGACTGTCGGTAAACATGTAATTAGCCTTCAACTATGTCAAAATTGGGATTTTAGAATTAATTATATATGAAAGGCAAAGAAATCATACAATTACAATGACTAAAATAAAATTACAACAGATTACATGATCTACGTCATAAATATATTCAAAACGGAGATTTGAAGAAAAGGAAAAGGTTTGAAAAACTAAAAGACAGATTAGGAGCAATAATACGACTAATAGTTAATTAATTACGAAATTAAAGCTACGTCAAAGCGAAAACAGAAGTTCAGGGACAGAAGTCAACCCAGAACAGGCGCAGCAACAGCTGCGTCCTCTGGAAGAGGCACATGACTTGTTGTGTCTGTTCTTGAGTTGAATTATGACTGTGAAGTCAAAATCGCAGGCAGTTAATATTCTTTAGTATATTACGGTGGACTATTGACCTATAACGCGAATGGAAGTGATTTAACATATCACTACAATTTATATCAACAATGAATCCAGAGATTTGATATGAACGAATCGAACCTCTAAAACCAAATTTGACCACTAATATTGAATTATTAGGGGTCTAAGTCGAGAAAAAAACAATTTATGAATGATTAAATACGATTTATGCACGTAGAAAAGAGAAAATAAGAAAAGGAAGAGAAAATAAGAAAAGGAAGAAGAAGAAGAAGAACAGGAGTAGGCAGCCTCTGGAAGACGCGCAGCATATGCTGCGACTCTTCGAAGAGGCGCAGATGCTTCTGCATTTCTTCTCGACGTCTGATGACTACTAAAAATATTTGGTGAAAAAAAGGTTTTACTTTGAAATCGGTTTTGAATTTATTCCTGACGTGAATCTTACATTAATTGATAGAATAAAATAAATAAAAACAATAAAATACGGGATTTACACCCTAAGACTTACATGTTTGACGAAAAGAGATTAATTAAGTTACGTTTTAGCGACAATTCGACTTAAATGTATGCAGAAAGTGCCCTCGTTACAGGACTTATCTGAAAACGGAGAAAAAAGATGGGGAAGAGGCGCAACAGGAACGACGATCCTTCAAAGAGGCGCAGCAACTGCAGCGTCATTTCCCCAGAGGTTTCCTTCTGCGGAAGGAAGATTCCCACGTTTCTATTACGGAATTGTCGTAGATATATACTTCCACTTAAAAAAGACACGACATAAATATTTATCAAAAAGAGATAGAATTTGAAAATATAAATAAAATATCTAGAATATTCCCGCCTTTTCCGACTCGGAGTTTTTAAACGGTTTCTAGAAAATGAAGCGGTTTTCGGACCCGGACTCCAAATAAACTCTAATGACTGTAAAAATGACTGTACCGGTGCGTAGATGACAACCAAGGGGTGGACACAAGTGTTTAAGCTATCACTTGACGATAAACTTACGAACGGTTATAAATCGTTTCGCGTACCAAACATGCGGCCCAATCATCACTGGGTGGTTGGTGGAAGGTGTAGAACTGAAGTATCTACAGTGCCCCCACTTTGACTGAGGCTTGGAAAAGGCAAAAGTCAAAGTATTGCCATTAGGTCAATCGTATATTACAACCTGACGACTATGGCAACGTAAGGTGGTTCAAGGGGTCTGAACCAAGGACCTGTCATCGGGAACATTTCAAAGTCTATCGACCATCAGGAAGGGTCATTTAAAGTCCGTCAGACTACGTATAAAAGCTCGCCAGCACTAAGAAGGAGTCATTCCTAAGGCATCTTCTTATTTGGACTGAGGTGCGCGGTGAGGCTTGCCACCCGTCGAGTGGGGTTGCGTCGTGAGGCTCGCCAGCCGTTTGAATGGGGTTGCCTTATGAGGCTCGCGAGCCGTCATATGTGAGAATCTGTCTGTCTTTGTTCTCAGCGAACTCTTGTTTAGGGAAACATATATTGAAAGGAATTTGCAAAATTTGTTATATGGAAGAATCTGTCAAGATTGAATCATTCCGGGGAATGTACTCAGTTGTGGCGAGCGAAATTCAGGTGATAAAAGTCGGGCCCACTGATTGTATGTCCAAAAGGTAGGTCCCTGCTGAGATAATAACATCATGTGACGGTTTTGAAGCATGTCAAGGCACGGGTTGTGAAAAAGAACCAAGCTTGTGAAACAAGATGTCGGAGAAGAGGCGCACAAGATTTGGGCCCACAAATAACAAACTTGTAACGAACTTTCAAATTGAAATGAAATCTGCTGGGGAATAGGCGCTGCAAGAGCTGCGACCTTTGGAAGAGGCGCAGCAGTTGTTGCGTCATTTCCCAAGCTCATCCCTGTCTGAGTAAAAGCGCGACAGACGAACTCATAGTTTCATTATTTCAAAACACAAAACCTTCGAAAGCATCTCAAATTCCAACTAAAATCCGTCGAAACTTGATCAAATACAACCACAAAGCATGTGATCGGGCCTGTCGCAAGCCCGATACAAATATATTTACGCAGACTAGGCTAACAACAAATTAATGTAATTAGGTAAGCAGGGGTCGATCCTCAGGGAGATTGTGTTTCCTATGGATTGTGAGATACTTGCAATTGGATTTTGTCTAAACGAGTATCTGGGTTTTGGGGTTTTGATTTCTAAAGTAATAAAAAGCATAAATCAAAACAAAATAAAATAAAAGCAAATCAAAACAAAAACAATAAAGCAAGTGATGAATTAACAATGATGAAAAGGATCTAGGGAAGTAGGTTCACGCATGTAGATTAACATATTGATGAGATTGGATTTAGAATATGCAAATAATTCATTGTGAGTTCGTAAGAATGATGTGTTCATTACAATCATAGATTAGATGGTCTAGCAAGCTTTTAGGCAATTTACTAGGTCTAATCTAACATGTCATGCTTTGTCTATTCAATTCACGTATTTCTACCTTGGAAAAGAATTCCATTTTAGTCCATGATTTTGGCCAGAAATCGTTAACTATCGTTACGATCCAAACATGCATAGACACAACGTTTTGTAAGGCACAATTTCTTTATCCAGTTATCATCTTTTAATCAACCTACATGGCTACCCTACACCCTAGAAAAAACGACTACTCACTCATGTTAATAATAAAAACTAGGATAGACATGTTTATTTGGTTTTGACAATATTTTAAGACTCTTTATATGGCGATAATGACGACGCTAAATTGACGATCTAATGAATATGACTATTATAACGGTACTAAAATGAATCTAAGATAACATGTATGGAAAATAACAATCAAATAAAAAACATAAAGGCTCTAAACAGAAGGTAAAATAGGAATACCTAGATGACGATCAACAACAACAATGACAACAATAATAGAAATTCCTTGCATAGAATAGTCGATCCACGAATTACAATACTTGAACCACACAAACTAGATTGCAAGGATGGAACTTTTATTGATCTAAGCTAAGGATTTGATGTAAAAAAGACAGAAATAAACTAAGAAACTAAAGGCAAAAGGAAGAAGAAAATGTTCTAGACAAGAGAAGAGAGGCTAGGCTCTGATGTAAAATAAATGGGTTAGATGTAACAGTACGGAGGACTGTTGTTTTGTGAGGGTAAACTACTCGAATTATGGATGCAACAGTGTGCTGAACTGTTGAATTTGGCAGCGGAACTGACTTTTATGATAGGTATAACTCGTGAATTTGGAAGGTAACAAGGATAGTAATATGAATCTCGCTCTTAGCCTCGCAAGGATTTGAACTCGAGACACAAGAAATCAGCCTCGCAAGGTTGATCAACTTAATTAAACTCGCAAGCCTAATTAAAACACGGTTCGCAAACGAAAACAATTTTATTGCTTAATTCTTATGTGAATAATCTGAAAAATAAGGTCACAATTGATCCTTATTTATAATAACTAGCTAATCCTAACCATGCTTGAAGAGCAAGGTAATAATCTTTTCTAATAATAATAATATAATAATAAAATAACAACTTTAACTAGTATTAGGAAACTAACAAGATTTCCTAATCTTATTCGAAATAAATAAACTAATTAACTAATCCTACACGGTTTTGGACACCGTGTCTTCTACCCTTCCTAGGAAACCGTGTATACTACTCGGCCTAGGAATCATACCCTTTGCTCCTGCATCATTCTCTCCCTCTTTTTTTGAGAATTTGACCTCAAATTTCGACCCCAATGTTGTCACCCGGATCAAAAACAAATTGTACGAACTTAACCATGTTAGTTGCGATCTGTATGCAGTTTATAGGACACTTATGTTTATACTTGTGCCTTTGACCCTTGAACCATCTTTTCTTGTGTCTATGCCCTTGGAGCCATATTTTCTTGTGCCTACCACCCCACCTCCCTCCTTGCACAAATATAGAAAACTCGAAAGAGCACTTGCTTGAGCCGGTAAGTCCACTATGAGCATCGACATCCACAAAAACTGAATTCAAAAACAAACAACACTGATTCTCTCCAACACCTAGCTTCTTGTCAATCGATTTATCAAGCGGCGATTGATAAGGACTTGTGTTTTGAAACTCCGAGTAATCATGAACATGTAGCAACTCCTTACCCAAGATCAGATTAGGATTGTTGGATTCACCTTTAGACAGATTTGGAACGTTCTCGTTATGATGATTCATCAGATCACCAACCACGTCCTCTTCAACCTCGTCTCCTACCTGCTCCTCTTCTTCATGAATGGCATTATAAGATTCAGCGTTTTTCACTTCTTCATGAATAACATTAAAAGATTCAACTTTTTCCTCTTGGTTCATGTTTTCGACAAGCTCGTCTTTTCCATGAACATCATCAAAAATCTCGATCTTTTCTATTGTATTTGAACAAGCCTGGAGATTTAAATTGCAAACAACAGCTTCTTTTTTGTCATAATCACTCAACGGTTCAATAATATTGGCCTCCTTTGCTTCATAATATTGATTAGGTTCACGTTCATACTTCTCTAAAATATGTGACATACGATCCAAACCTCTTTCTAACTCCTTGAATAATAGAGAAAGCTGATAGAATAATAGAGAAAGCTGATACTCCTCTAATTCTTTTAATGCTCGATTGAGTTTCTTCAAACCCATGTCACCAATCTTCCCAAGACAGATTTATTAAGAAATAAATCAAGAGCCGAAGCTCTGATACCAATTTGATGTAAAATAACTGGGTTAGATGTAACAGTACGGAGGACTGTTGTTTTGGTGAGCGTAAACTACTCGAATTCTGGATGCAACAATGTTCTGAACTGTTGAATTTGCAGCGGAACTGACTTGTATAATAGGTAAAACTCGTGAATTTTGAAGGTAACAATGATAGTAATGTGAATCTCGCTCTTAGCCTCGCAAGGATTTGAACTCGAGACACAAGAAATCAGCCTCGCAAGGTTGATCAACTTAATTAAACTCGCAAGCCTAATTAAAACACGGTTCGCAAACCAAAACAATTTTATTGCTTAATTCTTATGTGAATAATCTGAAAAATAAGGTCACATTTGATCCTTATTTATAATAACTAGCTAATCCTAACCATGCTTGAAGAGCAAGGTTGTAATCTTTCCTAATAATAATATAATCATAAAATAACAACTTTAACTAGTATTAGGAAACTAACAAGATTTCCTAATCTTATTCGAAATAAATAAACTAATTTAACTAATCCTACACGGTTTTGGACACCGTGTCTTCTACCCTTCCTAGGAAACCGTGTATACTACTCGGCCTAGGAATCATACCCTTTGCTCCTGCATCATTCTCTCCCTCTTTTTTTGAGAATTTGACCTCAAAGTTTGACAAAAAATGCCGCCACCCCGGGTCAAAAACGAGGCATACCAGTTTAATTATGATGACAATGACGACCCATGATAACATTCCTTCAACTTTCTCCGTAGTAACAACTCTCTCGTTGTGTTTATGAGCATCGAACAACCCGTGCTTGTGCCTTCCACCCCACCTCCCTCCTTGCACAAGTCTAGAGAAATCGAAACAGTACTTGTTTGAGATTATAGGTCCATCGTGAGCATTCACATCCACAAATACCGAATTCAAAAACAAACAACACTGATTCTCTCCAACACCTAGCTTCTTTTCAATCAATTTAGCAAGCGGTGATTGATAAAGGCTTGTGTCTTGAAACTCCGAGTAATCATGAACATGTAGCAACTTGTTAACCAAGGTCATATTAGGATCTTTGGATTCACCTTTAGACAGATTTATATGTTTCTCATTATGATGATTCATCAGATCACCAACCACGCCCTCTTCAACCTCGTCTCCTACGTTCTCCTCTTCTTCATGAATAAGATTATAAGATTCAGCATTTTCCAGTTCTTTAGGAATAACATTAAAAGATTCAACCTTTTCCTTTGTAATTGGATCAGCTTGAAGATTTAAATTGTAAACCACCAACTCTTCTTGAGGAAGAACTTTAAACGACTCAATCTCTACCTCTTGGTTCTTTATTTCATACGATGGGTTAGGTACATGTTCATACTTTTCACAAATACGTAACATACGATCCAAACCTCTTTCTAACTCCTTGAATAATAGAGAAAGTTGATACTCTAATTCTTTTAATGCTCGATTGATTTTCTTCAAACCCATGTCACATATTTTCCCAAGAAAGATTTATTAAGAAATAAATCAAGAGCCGAAGCTCTGATACCAATTTGATGTAAAATAACTGGGTTAGATGTAACAGTACGGAGGACTGTTGTTTTGTGAGGGTAAACTACTCGAATTATGGATGCAACAGTGTGCTGAACTGTTGAATTTGGCAGCGGAACTGACTTTTATGATAGGTATAACTCGTGAATTTGGAAGGTAACAAGGATAGTAATGTGAATCTCGCTCTTAGCCTCGCAAGGATTTGAACTCGAGACACAAGAAATCAGCCTCGCAAGGTTGATCAACTTAATTAAACTCGCAAGCCTAATTAAAACACGGTTCGAAAACCAAAACAATTTTATTGCTTAATTCTTATGTGAATAATCTGAAAAATAAGGTCACATTTGATCCTTATTTATAATAACTAGCTAATCCTAACCATGCTTGAAGAGCAAGGTTGTAATCTTTCCTAATAATAATATAATCATAAAATAACAACTTTAACTAGTATTAGGAAACTAACAAGATTTCCTAATCTTATTCGAAATAAATAAACTAATTTAACTAATCCTACACGGTTTTGGACACCGTGTCTTCTACCCTTCCTAGGAAACCGTGTATACTACTCGGCCTAGGAATCATACCCTTTGCTCCTGCATCAGGCTCTCTCCTCTTAATCTAGGTTTTCTAATGTAAAGAAAGAAGTAGAAAATGTGTAAAGAGGATATGTTGAAGTGTGGTGGCTGAAGCTTCTTATATAGTAGTAGGGTTTCGTGGGGGAGGGGTCATGCATTCATCACATAGGACAAAAAGGAGGAAGCCGAAGCAAAAGTGCGGATCAGCAGACATCCCTGATCGGGTTTGCCACAAACCCGATCGGGGAAGTTGTAATCTTGGTCAATTGACTTTCGTTTCATATCCTCTTGCATATATCTTGACTTTCATTATCCCGCTTGACCACTTGAGTCGGGTTTGTTGATAGGGTTTGATGTAAAATGATGAATTCTTCGCTAACTGATTGATATCCCGACAACTGCGAAACTGTCTTTGCTTCTTCTTTCTTTTTGATTAGTGAACCTTCTTGGAATGCCTTTGACTTGGTCAAGCTTGCTTCTTCAAATCGTCGGGTTCTAGGCAAATGCTCGGAAATATAGAAAAAGGGCAAAGAAACGTCACTTTCCCTACAAAACAGGTTAGAACATAGGAATTCGCCTAGAAGACGATATTAGCTCATAAAATGGCTTAACAAAGCACAAATGACATACAAAACCGAGCTAAAATGGGGATTAAAATCATACAAATATTCACTTATCAGCATGACTAATCAAGGTAGGTATCTTATCCTTGCTCTAAACTCTTAATTTTGCTTGAATTAGAGTTAGAAATTAGGGTTCTTCGCTTTGAAAATGTCGAAAATTTGGGGGTTTGCTTCCATTTGATTGTATGATAGAAATTGATAGTAGAAATGGACAATTGGCCTTGTTAGGAACATAACAATGTATTCCTTTTGCGTTTTCGTCAAGTTTTGATCAAATGAGACGGTCACTCTGCTGATTCGAAAATCGCTTCGTAAACCCCTTTAGGATTGTCCATTTTTGATGAAATTTGGTGTTTTGGAACCCTTGTGTAATGGGTAAACTTGTTGTGATGTCGGATTTTTGATTTGCGACGTCTTCTGCAGAACGCTTTTCTAGAGCATAACTGCTATTATAGCAAAATGCTGTCGAAATTTTGACTCAAACCCGTGACTAAGCTTTGGATAGACTTGACTTCACCCCACCCTTTACATGTGTTGTCGGGTTTTGGAAGAAATGCCTAAGCTGACCAGGAAACTCCCTTTAGAGCTTGAAATAGTTGAAATGACTTGACATGGCTTCGATTTTGCAGGCAATATTCCTTCTACGTCGGGGCAAACCCCTATAGATTTAGACCTTGAGCCTTCGTCTTCTCGTGCGGGAGAAGAGATGTCTTCTGGGGTGTTCGGGGAGGTCGGGGAGGCCGAGGAGGTCCCTAGGAGGGCCAACCTGGGAGGAGGTGGATAGCAGTTGTTGGGTGCACCTGAGTGGGCTGAGAAATGGGATGGTAGACATCTCATTTGGGCGGCGGAGAGCCATCTCTCTTACTGTAACACCCGCAAATGTACCCTATTTTTATAGTAAAAATATTTTACGGATACTTTTCAGCGAAATTTAGTTTTAGTTTTAGAATTAAATTTCCCGTGTCGAATTTAGAATTTCCGAGTTCGTATTTGGGTTTTACGCGAAATTTCAAGTAAATCCCGTCTTATGTCGTCTTTGACTTTTTATGGACTTTTTCCCTCATACTCCCTCATACTACCTCCTAACCTAATTCATACTCACACAACTCAAACTTACTTCATCACTAAGAAAACTAAAACCCTTGCCTCCATTTTTGATCCAAGCTTAGATTCGTCATAACTCATTCGTTTCTCGCTCAAATTCACGTAAGTTCGTCTTATTCTTCCCCTCTTAGCTTCCTCTATCCGTATTGGTAATAAAATTACCGTCTTTCTCGCTTTTTCAATTTATCCATCTTTCTCAAAGGTGAATTATATTCATTTTTTGTCGTCTTTGTTTAGGTGGAGACTTTCTAGACCCCGACAAAGATTACTATCTAGTGGAGGAAGGCTTAGAAATCGTTTAAAGACGCATAAAGGTAACGGTGAAGGGTTACTCGATATCATTACGTGTTTTAATGTGTTTTCTATGTTAGTAATCGTATTTGGAATAGGATTAGTATTCATAGAAATTGTGTTGATGATGATACTTGTTGTTTGTTGAGAATTGATATGAGAATTGATGATTTATGATAATAGTTGATGATGGTTGCGTTTAGAACAAAATGGAGTTGTCTAGACCCAAGTAACGGTCGTGAAACTCATGTCACGAGCGTGAAATAGTGGCTGACCAAATACCCTTGCGTAACAGACAGTTTCACGGGCGTGAAATACAAGTCACGGTCGTGACTTGTGCAGTTCCACTACACTGACCCCTTTTCGTAAAATGATCATATCTCCTTCGTTACTTGCTTGTTTTGGGCTTATGACCTACCGTTGGAACCGTAAGACGATAAGATATTACCTCAACTTGAAATTTATGCATTTGCATGTCTAGAACTCTAGTTTTGACCGTTTGAAGTGGCCCTTGTTTTAGTTAGTTTCCAAACTTGTTGTTTTGAGATAAGATCTATGTTTCCTATTTATGGTGCTTCATAAACTTGTTCTAATGCTTATGTATCATGTATTGATTCATTTTTATCATAGTTAAACTTATATAACTCCCTATTCTCATGTTTTGTGACGATTTTTGCTATGTCCCACTTTTAGTCGGTTTTTACAAAGGTTACGGTTTGAGCACTATTTTGTTATGTGCTTTGTACTCTCATTCCCTTGGCTACCTCCACATTCGTAAGGCTGTAATGTCAGAATGGGGAGGTATCCTACAGCTTAATTGCATGTGTTAGTGGGCATACGACGACGTTGTTGGGAGGCGAACGCTTTGCGTTGATCGATCCGGCCGTCAAATGTTGTGTACTTGCGAGGTGGTGTTATTTGCATGTAGCGTACCGCTTGTTATGAGGATTGTGCTCTTTTCCGCCTCTTTCGTGAATTGATCTACCGAATTTGGGGTACTCGGCGTCTATTGATTGACCGAGTCTTGGATGCGAAATGTTATCGCATGTCGAATCGGAAATGCGATTCCGAGAGTCTGGCCAGATTTAGACTATGACCGTATTATTATCGTCGTCCTACCAGGAGGAAATTAGTCTACCTATACGAAATGTCATCGTATATGGGTTGAGGGAAATGTCATCCGTGAACGCCTTTTACTCATACTTGCCATGTACACGATGCTAGTGCGTTTCATTTACCGTGAGAGTTGTCGTCTTTGTGTCGTTGTGTTTTTGGATGCGTGATTTACGTGATGATTATTCATGAAACTTGCATGACTTGGCTGGTTTGTTTGTCGAGTCTCAATCTTATCAAACTTATACCGCTAATGGTGAGATGCAAGCCCTAGTGAGCGTATTTGGTTGCCTAAGAGTGTCTTCCCCGAGTCTATCTATAGCATGATGGTTACGGATTGTACTTCATATGCTCTTATTATTATATATTGAATTGCCTATCTATTCTTATCGTATTTCACATGTATATCTATATATGCATGCTTCTACTTTTGTATTTCCTTTTATGTCCGTTTAATGTGATATGGCTGGGAGAACCCGGAGTTACTCCCCACTGACTGGGGCGTTCATGTTTTTCATGGATGAACAGGTTGCTTGATTTGGATGGCTTTTTGCTATGATATTTTGGGTTCGGGTGTGAGCTAGCGGGCGTAGTCCCTGGATGAAACACCTTTAGACGATTTTAGCTTGTTTGCTAAACACTTTTACTTTGTTAACATTTGGAGAGACTTCGTCTCTTGTTGTAGTTTATTTCGTACTTTGGTTTGTAATATTTGACACTCCTCGTATACTTCTTCTTGCATGTATAAAAGTTTTAAAAACTTCATATTTCCGCTATATAATTCACATGCTTGTATGTTTTATATTTTCGCATTCGCGAGGGTTGTCACACATACTCACAATAATGTATCAAGTTGAATATTCTAAATCTAAATGAAATGTACATAATGAACGTGGGTGGGACCTTTATTTAAATAAATAAAAAATTTACTTTCAACTACAGGCTTAATTTTAATTTTAAGGAGCCCACATTCTTTCTCAATTTATTTAATTAATTAAAACTTATGGAATCAAAGAAATAAGCATACAAGTAAAACAAATACAAGAAATATAATATTCGATCAATTGGTATGGCCTCCAAAATTTTTCCAAATGTGTTCCACTAAATCAGCTTTTAGTTGGTGATGCATATTTCTATCTTGGATGCCTGCTTCCATTGTAAGAAAATCTTGAAAATCTCCGATAGGCCCTTGTTGAACATCAATAGGATTGGGTTTCGAAATTGCTCCATGATTAAATTTTCCTGAGTACGTGTGTCTCTCTTCCTCGACAATCATAATATACATTATAATGCAAGCATCCATTATATCATGTAGAGTAGATTTATGCCAACATCGAGCGGGTCCGCGGACTATTGCAAATCGAGCTTGAAGACCCCGAAGGCTCGCTCGACATCTTTTCTTGCGCCCTCGTGCCTTTTTTGAAGCAAATTCTCTTGGGATCTTGCGGGTCTGACAAGCTTTTGACAAATGTCGCCCACTCCGGATATATACCATCTGTAAGATAGTATCCCATATTGTACTCAACGTCATTAGCAATGAAACGAATCTCTGGAGCTCGTCCTTCCAATTTATCTTTAAACAAATATGATCAACAAAGTACATTGAGATCATTGCTTGAACCAGAAACACCCAAATACGCATGCCATATCCAAATATCAACGGAGGCAACCGCCTCAAGTATAATTGTCGGATGACCATGGTCATCTCGAATATATTGCACTACAAAACGAACACGAGAAACTGACGGACAAAATCCGTCAGTAACACCGAAAATCCGTCAGTAATTGACATTACTGACGGAATTTCCGTCAGTAACGCGCGTCACTTCAATTGGTAACGAAAAAAAGACTTCAAATACTTCTGACGGAAAATGGGACTCCTGACGGCTTACTAACGGAAGTTTTGTTAGCCAATTTAATTGTAAAGTCAAGATTTACTTGACTGTACTAACGGAAAATCCGTCAGTAAAGTCAAGATAATCTTGACTTAGTGACGGAAAATCCGTCACTAAGTCAAGATTATCTTGACTTTACAGACAGATTTTCCGTCAGTACAGTAAAGTAAATCTTGACTTTCCTGACGGATTTTCCGTGAGTACTTAATAGAGTAGTGGCTGGATACAGCAGCCTGCTGTCCAGCCACAATGCGGTTTTTGCATTGTTTTAAACGTTGAAAATTTCAACAAAACCTGCAATACAGAAAATACATTCGTTCACCGCAAAGCGGTAATTCATACTCACATCGACCGCATGGTCGGGAATCAACAAAAGGCAATAAAAATAAAGGGGAAGATTGATGGAAATTGGAAAAAGAATTCATTACATAAAATGTTAAACAAATTTATACAACTTTGTTTTTACAAGCTTACAAATTCAACGGGTTCCCTAACTTAGGTAGATGATAAATTACTAACCTAAGGGGGTAACGGTAGCTCCTCCAAAACCGTGCCCGTCGACCGCGTTGTCATCTCTTGGATCTGCAGGAGGGAAGTTGCTGCACAAGTCCGGGGGAAGAAATTTCATCATAGCTGCTTGCATGGCAGCCATTTGCGCGGCTTGGCTCTCCATTTGTTGTTGATTGGCCCGTACTTGTGCTTCAAGGGCAAGTCGGGCGGCTCTCTCATGTTCTCGTTCATTCGCAAGTGCATTCAATTGCTCCTTCATTTGAGTATTCTCACTTGCGAATCGAGTGTAATCTGTACGATTGTAGGAGAAAGATGCGCGTGCACTTTTGTTGCAAGGTGGATCATACCACACTTCTTTCCCCTTCTCTCCCATCCTGAAGAGCCTCGACTTCTTATCGATTCCATCTACCGCTTTGTAGAATGCACGCAATTCGTCTGGAGTCTCACCGGTTGGCGTTGGCTGATTCATCTCCTCAGTGTAAGCTTCCTGAACCAACAAAAAAAAATTATATAATTAAAAACATTAAGTAATCAAAACAAAACGAAGCTAATAAAGAGTATTAAAATTGGATATAAAAAAAAACTCCTTAGTAATTATTAGACAAACTTACGTTTGTCTTAATAGCTCTAGGATTAACCCACTCGCTCTTCTTGTTTTTTTTTTGTTTTCTCAAACAACTTGTACGGCGTAGGATCAACCTGAAAGTAGTATAAAAACATTAAGTGATATATCGGCAATATTGCCCTTTTCCACGAACTTCGGCAATTCTTTCATTGCCATTGCATGCAATCAAGACTTTCGAGCATGTCGAGGAGTCCATGAGAGTGCTCATGCATATGAAGCAGAAGTTGATCATCACCAGTAGTTGGCCTTCTCATGTACGTACCACCAAAAACTTCGATAATTGCACGACAAAAGTTTTCTAAACATTCTACGCACGTCGTCTTACCAATTTTAATATATTCATCGCCAGCATCGGCATGGGCTTCATATGTTCGTATTCGAATAGCTGCGGTACACTTTTGAAGGGGTGATAAACTCATTCGTTTTGCAGCATCAATTCTATGTCGAAAATAATCAGTATGATTACCAAGCCCTTCAACTATTCGGAGGAAAAGTTCCCTCCTCATTCGAAACCTTCTTCGAAATATGTGTTCTGGGTATACTGGTGAGGCCGCAAAATAATCTTGATAGAGAAGAAATGCGCCATTTTCACGATCACGGGGGATATACGTTCTTGTAGGATATTTAATCTTCTGTAACAAATAAAACCCCATTTCTTCATCTTTTTCATCCCAAATTTTTTCATCCATTTGTTGAATCCAGTCATACAATGAAAACAAAGAGTGATTGAAAGGTTTATATGTTTGGTATTTCAGATAACAGGGAATAATTGAAAACAGAGATTGAAAGGTTTGTTTATATAACAGATTGTTTGAAATGCGTTTCCAAGCAACTAAAAGGCTAGTTTCTTTCATTGCCTATAACATACTACTAAATTCAAGTAACGGCTAGTATCATTTATTGCATACAACTATTTTCAAGCAAATAAACACCTAATTTCAAGCAACAAAAATCTATTTTCAAGCAACGGCTAGTTTAAGAACAATGATCATAGAACAAAAGGCTTTAAATCACGAAGGGAAATTGGCCAAGTATTATTGCCAAAAAACAACGTTAAAGACTTCATTTTGACCTCCAAAGTTTTTTGTTTATATATCACTTCATTTCCATTATTAGGATATAGATCGAAATATGACACATAAATGATGGCTACGAAGTACTAATTAAATTGAATGCAATTTATTAATTAAATGAAATAAAATCTACGCTTACAAAATGGTCCAAGTACTACTTAAATAAATTTCATTCTATTCCATACTTAGCCCTAATGATCTTGCACACTTGTTCATGATCCTTTCTTGACCTCTCATCCATATTTGAAGTATCCTTGGTTAGAATTTCAAAATCTGATATACGAATGCGTTTCTCCCATAATGAATATTTCTTTGTTTGTAACTCTTTATACTCCCCAAATGAGTGCACGAATTCGTCATTACCCTTCTTCTTAGAGCAACTTCCCTTACCTTTTGATTTTGCTTTAGTCGCCTTTTGACCAATGAGACGTTTCTCAACTTCTCCCCTATCGTTGGCTTCATTTAAATCGGTGTTTGTAGACGATGTGTATGTGCCTGAAATAGAATTTCTTGATCTCTTTAATGAACCACCACCGATTCTATTCTTATTTTCAAACTCCTCTCATTTTGGTTGGTGTCAAAGATTTTCCCATGAGTGCATATATGGAAATGCCTTTTGTTGGCCTTTCTTGGGTCGAGTATTCCATAATTGATTAGCCATGTTCTTCAAATACTCTTCACTATGACCACTAGGATGGATCTCCTTGATTTGTATGTAGCACCCATTAAACTTTGATACTTCATCACTCATCTTAAACCAATTACTAGAAGCCTTCGGAATGTCTACGAGTTCTCCATCTTTCCTCCATTCATGGTAGTAGTCAACAATTCTTTGCCAATAACTAGTGTAAGATTGGTGATTACCAGTTTCACCATCATTTGAAATCGTTAACCAACTTTTGCATAACTCTTCGTCTTTTTTTTTGCTCCACTTAAATTTGCCTTTGATAGTTGAGGTTTCCACGATTTGAACTTCATCGTCTTGCTGAATTTCTTGTTGACGAGTTTGAGACTCGGTACCCGGCGTAGGCAGTTCTTGTGGAGACAGAGGACACACGAATGATAGGTTGATATCCAGCTTGTACGTTAATTCTTCTAGGATTTGGGCGACTTGGAGAATATTGTATTTCATTGTTTGGAGAATTTTCCAGGAAAGAATAATATTGGCTATATGGATCTTCATTATCCATGGTGATTTTTCGTGTAAAGAATGATAATGTATGCAGTAGGATAGTGAATATATAGTAGGTTGAAAGAAATAGGAAAAAAGCATGCAGTAGGAATAAATCTAAAAAAATGACCGTTGTCATTTGTTGAACAAAAATAACGAACATTTAACAAATCAAAATAACAAACATTGAACAAATCAAACATTCTTATTGGTTGTTTTTTTATGTTACGGACATTCAAGCAACTAACTTAATGAAGCTAGTAGCTTGAAGTAAGCTATCCTACATGGCTTGCTCCAATGGTTTAGCCATTAGCTTGCAATTTTTAAAAATTGCAAGCAAGTCCCTGGGCTAAACCATTGGACTTGCTCTTATGATGCCGCCTCAACCATCCCCCTGTAACAAAAAGAATATGTCTATCTCAATTTTTCCCACTCAATTTCCTCCACCAAGGTAATAGACTTACATTAAATTTGTTCGGAAAATTCACGTGGTACCCCTAAATTTTGTCATTTTGCACATGGTACCCTGTATTTTATGTTTGTGCACATGTCACCCTCCACGTTTTATTTTTTTGCACAACATGTTCTTTTCGTCGCTTTAAAAAACTTCAATAGAGCATAACCCTTGCACCGGAATTTGGATGTGGCTGATTTTTTGTCCTAAAAACATTTTCTTGTCATAATCTAAGATTTGTGAAAAAAAATTGTCGACTAACATTTTCTAAGGTTTTTTCCTCACGAAACCTAAAATTGTCCATTATTTCGATCTTAAATTTCCGAATGACCATTTTTTGTTCGATCAAATTATAGATCTCGAAGAGTTAATCCATTTTTGAAATTTTTTTGCAAGTTCTGATTTCTGGTTTACGATTTATGCTCATTTGAAGATCTTAAGAACGATAAAAAGGGCATGTCATACTTAAAAATCAAACCTCAAGGTTATTATGTGCACAAAATTTAAAAATGTATACTACATGCAAAATGACAAAGTTTAGGGGTACCACGTGAATTTTTCGAAATATGTTTTATAGAAATATTCAACAAAATGGGCCTATCATGTTCTATTGCAGTCTTCACTACAATCACCTATAACTAAAAGAATAAGTCTGTCCACACGTTTTCCCTCCAAATTCACCTATATCTTAATAAGGAAACTAATAAACTTATATATTGTGGTGTGAATTTCCCAATTTTAAAAAGCAAACAAATAAAATTGAAGTTGTACATGTGATAAATTTTAAAGGATAACATTACTTTTATAATTCAATAAAATTAAGCAACTAAACAATTTTACTTGCTATGTTACAATTGTACCCTTAACTTTTTAATATGCCACGAGACAATGAACACCCTTTATAAATCAAGATATGTATTAAAATTAAGTTTTGTTGCTAAAAATCACAATAAATAAAAGTAAGTGTCACAAATTCTAAAATTATGAATCAATATATGAAAAATAGATAAACATAAATAAAAACAAAAAAAAAAAAAAACTTTTAAGTACCCATTATCGACCATCAAACCGGAAGGATTTTATTAAAATTAAAATGAAAAAAAAACAATCAATTATATAGATGATAAAGTGTCAACTTCACTCTTTTGACACTTTATCATCTTTCCATTTTATATGCTACTAACAACATGTTTTAACGTTTAATCTCCATATATATAAAAGATAAGTTTTTTCCAGCCTTCCTATTGGCTGGAAAAAACTCAACTTTTCCCCCTTTTTTCTAGCAAGTGGAGCCCACGCGTTTTACATAACAATTTATTATTATCTCTCCTATCCACACCAATTATCTATAATATGACATTATCTAAGAGTATATATAATATGATATGATTACATTATATAATATGATGACCTATCATATTATATAATTTTTCTACACTACAATCCATCAGTATAATACAAATTTACAATAAATTCGTGATCAAACAAATTAGGAACAAAATTATTTCTAAAATTAAATTCTATGTGGTAAATAAAAATTTCAAACACATTAAATAAAATTAATAATTCAAAAATTCCTTCAAAATATAAATTAACAATCGATTATGTGAAAAGTAGTTTTTTGAAGTGAGAAGATACAAGGAAAATGAAGGACATATATATTGATTATTTATTTAGTACATTCCTGATCATTATAAAGTTTACCAAATTTTCTGAATATGATGTAACGTTGACTATGTAACTAATGTCATAATTTCTTAAAAATTAGCATTCAAATAACATATTCATTGTTTGGTAAAAGACATTATATATATCAAACCATATTCATGTTTCACTTTAAGATAATACCGAAGTATTTTAATTAAAGTCAAACAAATAATTGGGACGAAAATAAAAGTGTATTACTTCATTTTACCCAATTTATAAATTTAGATTTTAGGGTATACCTTATTTTTAAACTTTATGAATAGCAATTATGGAAATACAACCCGTGCATTTTTGCACTGATATAAAACTAGTATAAAAATATAAATTAGTTTTTTACCTTTTCTACTTTTTTTTCATGTATATCCCCCTCTTAAAAATCCATGCAAATAGAGCTATAAAATATTTAATATTTATTACTCTTCTAAAAAGTATTATCCCTAAAATAGAGCTATAAAATATTAAAATATCCTAGATTGAGGATTCTTAAAATCATCCCTTATATACACTAATACACCCAAAATCAGGTTATAAATTTAAATAAACTTTCTTGACGGATCGAAAATAAAAATGCTTAATAAACAAACCTCAAATAACTTGCTTGATATACCAGATATATATGTTGAGTTATTCGATCGAGAGTAGTTCTGCCTCTACAACTCCCTTACTTATGAAAGCATCGCCACTAGATAATATTTATATTTTCTTTGTAGACATTGGGATCGTACTTTTAGACATTGGGATCGTCCTTTTAGACATTGGGATCATTCATTTATTTCTAATATTTATAGTCTTTTTAGACATTGGCATCGTCTCACAGTGTGAAACCGTCTCACCCAATAATTAATGTTATCTGAAAATTGTGTGATAAGAATCTATTAAGACAAAAATTTGGCCTATAAATGCGAATCTCGCTGGCTACTAAAAATATTTTGGTTCAGAAACTATTTGAGTAAAACCCCTTACACATAAAAAATAGAATTATTCATGATTGGTATCTTCCTCCTCACAAATGATGATTTCATACAATTTCACAATTAACAATATATTGTTGTGAAAACTTATTGTGGATGCCCATAAGTCACATGTATTAAGGATACCTTTAAATATCTTTGAATGGAGGATGTATCTAGCCTAGTCCTTTTATTTTCCCATGACGTAACCTCTACTCATATTTGTGTATATATACTCGATTGTAGTAATGAGAAATACATACATTTCTATCACATTCTCTACATATTATAACAAGTTATCAGCACGACGCTCTAACCGAAGTCATGGGTTAATTGATGCACCAATGGTTGGATTTATTTCTAAAGGATCAATGATTGGTTTTCTAATCTCCGGTTCGAAATTTTATTACATTTGCTATATTTATTCGTAAGTAATTCATTTAAATTTATTTACATATAGCTAACAAGAAGATTAGCATGAATAGAATATTCAACTAATAATGTGGCATGTGATAAGTAAAATTATCGATACATAGCCAAATGCATATGAATATGTCTCCCTGAATTATATGGAAATAGAAAGTTGATATCAAATTATTAAAAATGTGACAATTGAGGTCATCCGGGTTCTCCTTATACCCGTTTTGATAAACCAGAAGTTTACCTTAGAAATAAGACAATAAAGTGCTGAAAACCCTTTTTTTTTTAATTGAGCGAATAGCAAGACGGGCAAATAAGATTGAGTATTATTTTTAGAGATCTTACTGATAAAGTAGTCTATTATTGATACTGTAGAAGTGGAAAAAAGTCCACATAGAAAAATAAATTTCAATGGCTGGAAGTCCACGTGTGCAATCTTATGAAGCACAATTTATTTTCAAATGGATGAAGCGATCTCTTTCGAAATATTATTTCAGCACATAGAAAACCAACTGTGTAATATGGAACTCCCCGTAATATGTTCTCCTGAAGAGAAGTATTTCTTATTATTTATAAAAGATGAGATTATATGCGTTCTAAGGTGGATATAAATATTTATTACCCCTTAAATCTATCTTGAATGGATAGTTTTTACCACCTTAGGGGGAGAGTGATAAGAAAAAACTGCTAAAAACATATAAGTAGTATTGATCCCCAGTTAAACCTGAAGTTCAACGATTATTAAATATGAAATACATCAAATAGAGGTTCAGAAAATAATAATAATGATTTATATATATATATATATATATATATATATATATATATATATATATATATATATATTCGTTCATTTGGTTATGATGATGTATTACGATAAATACTTACTTGATCACCTTATCTTTTTGTGATACGTTTTAAACATTGAAATCTATGATTTGACTATTGACAGATTTGAGCCAATCTGAGGTTTAGTGAGTCATAGCTTGGTCATAGAGAGTATATGTTATATACAGTAAGATACTTGCTAAATTATATAATAACCATACACATGAAGTGTATTGTGAAGTCATACTCGGTTCACATATTTTATAAGTAAAATGAGAGAAAATTGGCAAGCATGGGCAGTTGGTACTCATGAAGAGTAATGAAACTTGTATGTCCCTAAGTGACAAAGATATCTGAATGATAATAGATGGCCTATACGAAAAATAATGGTACCGCATATACTTGGATTCAGATATCATTGAACAATACCGATAATATCAAGAAACAAATAAACTATATTAATATATTTATGGAACCGATACATTTTCCGTGCGAAATTTAATGGACTATATAATGGGCATCTGGGATATGAAAATTAAAGTCCATTGCAATTGTCGACACAATTAATGATAAAAATGAGCTCATAAACCTGAAGTCGATCATAGACCTGAAGTCAATCTTAGACCTGAAGTCCGTTCATGTCATGAACATGAATATTGAAAAGAGCATTGTACAGTTTATATTATCGAGTCATCATTATTTGCATATAGAAAGTAAATTAATCATTTGCATATTATATTCATATTAATTACATCATTGCATTATTATATAACAAGTAATTTAGAACGTAAGTATACATCATATGCATGCACATGCTTTGTTTTTTTCCTATAAGTTTGAATGAATAAGTGGAGATATTATACTCACATAATTGAGAACTCCCTGAAGGAGCGTATTATAAATTATATCAAATTGATAGTGTGGTTGATCAATTGAGTCTCTAAAGCACTTATCATTAAATTTATGAACATCTACGCAAAGATCGCGGATATTGGACATCAATGCTCTTGAAGAACTTATTTGAAATAAGTAAATATTGTCTCAACCTGAAGTTTGAGCATCTATGAGAAGTTTATGCTATATATGTAGTAAGATGATTTGGCAAGAAAGATAAATTATTTTTCGAAATAGTTTTTGTTAATAAACGAATTGAATCTCTGGAAGAGAATGAATTCGGGAATGATAGCTACACTCTTTTTTCCTTCGTCTAGGTTTTTATCCCAATGGGTTTTTCCTAGCAAGGTTTTTAATGAGGTAGCATTTTGGCACGTTAATACGCTATAGTCATGATCATCATGATTATTGTTAAAATGACAATTATTCTAAACATATAATATTATGTCATTATTTGAGAAGAATTTATATTACAAGTGTGACTATAATATTTGAGATGAAGGCTCGAAAGTCATCATGAATGTCTATATCCAAATTGCGAGTTTTGAAGAAATAATATATTGGAATTACCAAGAATTTCTATTGATTGAAAGATATCAAGTTTATCAACTACGATGGTTCCATTTCAACGATCGGGAAGTTACATCAGAGTATGGATTTCAAGATATATCAAGTTATATAATCATCAGGGGGAGTAACACGTGTTGTACTTTTTTTCCTTATCCATGTTTTTGTCCCACTGGGTTTTTCATGGAAAGGTTTTAACGAGGCAACTTGTTATGCGTGTTAGGAGATCAGTGTACTAGGAAGGTTTTCATCGAAGCATCTTCTTCAGGAATGGACATCCAAGGGGGAGTGTTGTGAAAACTTATTGTGAATGCCCATAAGTCACATGTATTAAGGATACCTTTAAATGTCTTTGAATGGAGGATGTATCTAGACTAGTCCTTTTATTTTTTTCCCTTGACATAACCTCTACTCATATTTGTGTATATATACTCGATTGTAGTAATGAGAAATACATACATTTCTATCACATTCTCTACAGATTATAACGTATATAAGTTTTTATTGTTAGATTGCCTCATATAAATTATTGTGAATCTACTCAAAAGGGTAATCAATAGCATTGTATATATGTTATTATGAATAATAATATAATCCTATTAATACCAAATTCATAAATAGAAGATTTATTAAATTCAAAAGTAAATTAAATTTAGCAATTTAATTACAATTGTTTTCAACACATCCTTCTAGAAATACCGTGCAATAGCACAATATTTATACTAGTGTATAAATAAACTACCCCTTCCACATAAACATAAAATTTACAAAACTTCCGTACAAAAGTGTCATCGCACATTTTGTAACATATAAGTTCAAGAAAATCAAAGGATATCATTATTTTTAAATTATTTGTGTACATTAAATATTTCACGAGTTAAGAAAATTTCAAAAATGATATAACTTTTACAAATTCGCATCCAGCGTTTCATAATTTATAACAAATTTGATATTTTAATTGAAGCTTTATTTTGTAATAAATTATGTTAATGAATTGATTAAAGTTCTTCATACTATTTTTTTTAGTTGATTTTCTTATGGTGAAATGTTTGATGAAAATGTAGTTTATGGTTTCCTCTGTAAATTGCTCAACTTAAATTTTCTGAAATCGTGCCACATATTAGCTAGTAATTAGTTTAGTTGTAACACCCGCAAATGTACCCAATTTTATTTTAATAATATTATATCATTTTTAATTAGCGTAATTTTAGAGTTGGATTAGAACTTAATTTCCCGTGTCTAATTTAGCAAATCCGAGTTCGTATTCGGACTCTACTCGGAATTTCCGTGTGGGTTACGCCTTAAGCCACATTTTGGGCTTTTTCCCCCACATTTTTCCACTCACCTTATAAACTCTTTTACTCCCTCAATCTTCTACTCAACTTCTTCCTTACCAAACCCCCAAAACCCTAACCATCATTTTTGGATCAACTCAAGTTCATCACTACTCATTCATTCCTCACTTAAATCCCTTTATTTTTATCATAATCTTCCCCTCTTATCATCCTCTACCTTGCGTGGTAAAAATTACCGTCTTTCTCATTTTCATTTTTTCCGTCTTTCTCAAAGGTGAATTGTATTCATCTTTTGGTGTCTTTGCGTAGGTGGAAACCTTCAAGACCCCGACAAGGATTACTATCTCGTGGAGGAAGACCTAGAAGACGATTGAAGACGCACAAAGGTAACGGTGAAGGGTTACTCGATATCAATACGTGTTTTAAATGCTTTAATTGATGTTACCCAACGTTAAGTAATGATTATTATGCATCTAATGTAGTTTGATGTTAGTAAATGTGGTTGGAATTGGATGAGTAGCCTGAGAATTTATGTTGGTTGATGATTGTTGATAATTGTTGATGATTGTTGATAATTGTTTATGATTGTTGATGATGGTTAATGATTTCGTGCGTTTGTGGCCTCAGCCGGCCGGCCGGCTGGGGACGTGGCTGAAGTGAAAGTGTTATATCAAGGATTTTTGGTATTGTGTGAGTCTCAGCCGGCCGACCGGCTGGGACACCCCCCTCTCTTTTCTCTTTTTCTCAATTGACATGTGTTCCCAGCCGGGTAGCCGTCGGCCGGTCCGCTTGACCGGCTGGGACATCCCTGTAATTTTGGTATTGTTTGATTGATGCTGAAGCGCCAGCCGGGTAGCCGGCGGCCGGTCCCTTTGACCGGCTGACACCCCCTGAGTTCTTTTCCCTTTTCTTTCCTTATCCTCTCACTTATAATAGTTTGTACGGTTCGTTTATTGTATAAATTTACGTAATAGCATTAAATATTCATGTTTAGAATATATGATATCCAACTCGCTTATATCGCATGTTTCGTGACGGTTTTTGATATGTCCCCCTTTGAGTCGGTTCTACCTATGTTTTGATTTGAGCACTAATCGTTGAGTGCTATGAACTCTCATTCCTTGGCTACACCTCCTTGCTCGGTAGACTGGAATGTCGGAACAAGGAGGTGTATCCTTGTTGCTTGTATGCATGTGTTAGTGGGGATATGACGACGTTGTTAGGAGGTGAACGCAATGCGTTGATCGACCCGGCCGTCAAATGTTGTATCCTTACGAGGTGGTGTCATTGCATGTAGCGTACTAGCTTGACTTTTGACTATAGATCTCTTTCCGCCTCTTTCGTGTAGTTGTCACCGAATTTGGGTACTCGGCTTCTGTGTTTAACCGAGTCTTGGATGCGAAATGTTTATCGCATGTCGAATCGAAACACGTTTATTCCGAGAGTCTGGCCAGGTTTAGACTAGGACCGTATTATTATCGTCGTCCTACCGAGAGGATTAGAGTCTTGTGTGTGCGAAATGTCTTATCGTACACGGTTCCGGGGAACGTCTTACCCCGTGGACATGTTTGTCTAGGTCATGAGTATACGAACCGTCTTATCGTATACGGTTCAGGGAAACGTCTTATCTCGTGGACTTCCATTGACTTGTCTTGCTATTGTACATGATGGTAGTGCGTGCCATTTACCGTGAGAGTTATGTTACCATATTCGTATGTTTGGATAGATGTTTATATGTTGATTATTTGTGACCGTTGGATGACTTGGCGTGGTTTATATGTCGAGTCTCTATCTTGTCAAGTATATGCCACTAACAGTGTGATGTAAGCCCTACTGAGTATATAGTTGCATAAGGGTGTTTTCCCCGAGTTTGTCTATAATCTGATGCTTACAGTTTTGTACTTCATGCGCCTATAGCTTTATATATTGAAATGCTTATTTATACTTCTCGTAATTCACATGTATATATAAGTATGTTTCTACATGTTTATTACCGTTTATGTACGTTATTTGTGATATGGCTGGGAGAACCCGGAGTTACTCCCCACTGACTGTGGCGTTCATCTTTCATGAATGAACAGGTTTCTTGGTTGGATCTTTGCTTGTTTTTGGGTTCGGGTGTGAGCTAGCGAGCGTTAGACTTGACGATTCACCCATAGACGTTCTTAGCTAGTTTGCTAAACAACTTTTATGTTTGATAACGCTTTGAGAGACTACGTCTCTTTGTAGTATGTTATACTTTAGTTTGTATTTATTTGACATTCCTCGTACTCTTCCTTTGGCATATAAAACGTTTCAAAAATATCGTATTTTCTGCTATATAAATTGCATGCTCGTTATGTTTTATTTCCTCTATCGCGAGGGTTGTCAAATTAGTTATTAATATTACTTCTTAATTAGTTTGGATATCATTATTAGGTGTAGTTTGGGATAGTTAATTTTAATATCGGTTTATTGGGAGGGAGAGATCTAACGATATTATTGAGTTTGTTGCAGATAAGAAAAGTTATAAGAAGATTTAAGAACAAACATAGAAAATGGTAGTAGCCAAAATGATGCTCGATCGACAAGTACCCCTTACTCGATCGAGTTGGTGGCATGGTCACAATCTGACAGTTCCAAAAATTGGAAAATCTGGAATTCAAAGGGTTCTCGATCGAGCAAGTACCCCTTGCTCGATCAAGTTGGTAGAGTGAGGCTGAATCCGAGAAAAACATAAAAATTGAAAATTTGGAATTCGGGGTTGCTCGATTGAGCAAGTACCCATTGCTCAATCGAGTCGGGTCCGGTCCGACCGGTGCACAAGTATTTCCCAGTTTTTTCCCCAAAATTTTCACTTCTTCTTCATAATGTTAGCATCTTTCTTCTCTCTCTCTCTCTCTCTCTTTCTCACTCTTATTCTCTTATTTTCCCTAGTAAATCATCATATAACACCAATTAATCATCTACATATTATTATTCATCATCCTTATACTTGATTTAAGCACAAATATTTAAGAAATCACTCAAAATTTGAAATTTGAAATTTACAAATCTAGGGTTTGCCAATTCGGTTTATTGAGTTATTTTGTGGTATTTGTAATTTGTTTGCTTAATTTAATCATGCATAGACAAGGTGGAGGTATTAAGCGGGCAAGGAACCACGTGTCATCGCACAACCTGGTGTTACGGTAATTTCTAGAGCCCGACTTACCCTTGGATCGTTTTTTGACACACAAAACCAACATGATAGTTTCCAAATGCTTATGTGTCACCCTATGGACCCTACCAAGTGTGTGTGATCCACAGTTCTTGATGCCCTCGGGGTGGATGACGCAATTTTAATGATGTTCGACCGTATCGAGTTCAATGGGTTGTATTCGCTTCGTGAGCTGTCTTACCGTCCTTTGAAACTTAAGTTCCTTAGTTCCTACGATTCGGACAATATTAACGAAAGTGTGTCTTTCCGTTTATTGAATAGAGATTTTGTGTTATCATATGTCGAATTAGCTGGGCACTCGGGTATTTCTGTTGGTAATGATGATGATCTTGTTGCTATTCCTTCCGGTATTCAGGCCGTGGAGTATTTCACCTTGTTTATCAGTCTTCCTCGCCCCCGTGTTAATGTCATGACTGTCAATGATGTGCAGCATCCTTGTTTAAGGTTGTTTCTTCGTTTGTCTAGCTATATCTTATTTGGTAGGATAGACTTTCGCAAACTTAATTCTCTGGAGGTTTTATTACTTGCTTATACCTTTTACTCTTAACACGAGGATGTCCTTCAACTTAGACCAGTCGCCCTTTTTTTTCATGCTTTTTGAAGATTGGATTCTCCCACCTAAAATTCGTTAGATTGCGGAGCTCTAGTTTCCCGATTGGCTAGGCGGCTTGTTGGTTTGGGGGTGACCGTAGGTATACACTGATCACCGAGTTACACCCACCTTTCGTCGACGAGGAGTATTTGCGTCACATTTTATGTTGGATTAATGCGTTGAGTGACGCTAAATATGAGTGGCGGGTACGGGGTCACAGTGGATTGCTCTTCCTGATAATGGGAACCACTTACCCTTGTACATAGTGGTTGCCTACCCATGATCCGGAGACTAGACCTTTACCAGCCCTTTGTTCTTATGTGGTACCACCTGAGATTATTTTATCTTAGAGAAGGATCGCCAACCTCGTTGTCGGACCGCTTCTACATCTTATGCTCGTGCCTCCTACTCACTCCCCATTACACACCTGCTCCATTCCCTTATCCTCAACCTGCCTATACCTAAGACCCGACTTTAGTGAGGGAGATTAGAATACACCAAGGCATTAACAATGACTTGTTAATGAGAGGGTTTGGGAGAATCTTATGAGGACGGATCTTAATGCTAACGTCGATTGGACTCCACCGAGCTACTATCGAGGTCCGAGGACGAGAGCGCTGTGTTCCATAACTATGGGGAGACTCCACAACAATATTTCCAGTAGTTCAGCCATGACTATGGTTGTTTGGGTCATCAGTGGTATACTTCTATCCGGCCAGATGAGCCGGTTGGTGGGTTTGGTGGGCAGTTCCAGGGCCTCTACTTCTGCTGCCGTTCATGGCAGGGCGAAGGCGACTATATCTAGTGCTCGTCCCAATCTTGAGCTTGTTGCCATGCTTAATGAGGTTGATGTGTATGATGAGACCTTCCATGGCGATGGTGGTGATGATGTTGCGCAGTAGTGACAGCTCGTCACTACGTCCCCCATTTTTGCAGCTGGTTTGGGGGAGCGGCTATGATTTTGCATCGGGTATTATCTATCTACTTTATTTTATTGTATTTTATTTAGTTTTATTTCCCCTTCCCTTTTGTTAGATGTGTCCTTTACGTTGTTGATGTTGTTGGTTATGGTTTGCGATTGTTGTGCTGTTAGCGTCACATTGAGGGCATTGTGACATTTAGGCTTGCGGGAGGATTCTTTATTTATTTTGTGTGTTTATTTATTGAATTGTTATTTCTTTTGTTATGTTGAGTCTTGGTGAAATTGATAACAATGAGGATAATTTGCATTGTGAATCTCATTTAACTCATCCATATGCATTGTTTTGACATGTTTTTTACATGGCTTTTGCTTATTAGATTTGACAAATTATGTTGATAAACCAAAATATTTCTGAGGTCTAGAGAGCTTCCTAGGCCAGGAAAATTAATAAATTGTTTTCATTGTCTTTAGGCCCGAGTGTGGTTACTCCTTGTGGAATGTGTAACATCAAATCTCATAAGTGTGACAATAATTTCTCGATACTTATACGCGTTTATTTGATAAAGTATATGAGTAAAGACGGTTCTTATCGTTCAAATAAGCCTTACAGTACCTTTTGTTTAGCCTGTTTGAACCTTTGTAGTCGTTTGATAAAATAAAATATAGCTAAAATCCTAGAATTTGCCTACTCTATCGAGACAATCGCAATTACTTATTTTTCATGCCTATCTTGCTACTATGGTTGGGTTTGTATTTATTTTGTCATATGGGTGTAGTAAGTTTTTGTTACCAATTGTTAATTATTCCCTTTATTGAAAAATGTTATGAAGCAAAAGAAAAAAAGAAAAAATAATGAAAGAAAAAGAAGATGAAAAAGAAAATCGAGAAAAAAAGAAGGAAAACAAGTTGCTTCATTCGATTTTTTAAGTGATAATGAAAGGGAATTTGCTAGAGTCTAATGCATATTTAGAGAGTAGTGCCGATATCTCTCTTGAATTGTCAAAGTTTAAGATGATTTCTCTAGTCGGGTATTAGTTTGTGCTTAATATTGTAGGATTGATTTGGTAAGTGTCTCTGCGACTACCGGTCTTAGCCCCACATTATCATATTGTAGGATTGGTTTGGTAACTTTGATCTATTATTGCCAATGCGTATTGATTGGGAAAATTATTCACATTAGAATGCATGCATGTTTCATAAGTTGAGTGAGTGTTTCTATTTCTTTCTATCTTTACAAAACTCACCCTTCAAACACTTATGAGTGCATGAGTGAATCCGCGAGAATCTAATTAATTTGTCTTGCAAGATCGAAAGGTAATTGGTTTCGTCGAGTACGGTATCATGTAACATCTCGTGATTTGAGCTGCGTTTTCTATTGCCCGTGCCGATAAATTCATTTTGTTGGTACATTATTGTCATGACTTTGTTAAAGATATGGATGACTCGGGATTTGCATGTGCATAAACATTGGCTTTCAGACTATTCATTTCACTATTTGTATGTTTGTCTTTGTATAGTGATTAGTGCCCTTTGTCACGTCCTTGCTTCTTTGAGTATGAAATGGGCATGTGCCACTTGTGCCAAGGCGCAGACCTAGTGCGAGTCAGACTTTTTAGACGATATCAATCACTTTTGAATAAGGAGAAAATGGCAAAGTACAAGAGTATTGTGCAGTGGAAAGATTTGAAGTATTATGGAAGATACTTACAAGAGTTTGTACAACGCTTTTCATAAGACGGAAATAAAGATTACAATATTGAAGGCTTGTATGAGAATAAATATACACTGGTATATGATACTTGTGTGTGTATAAATTGATTGGTAAGTTGATTGAAAAATTAGGCCTAAGGCCTCCTATTTATAGGCCTAGGATATGGAGGTTATGGATGAAAATGAACATCCAATGTGCCTCTTGGCCAAATTGGTGCCAATTGCTCCTCTTGGGCTTGACGTGTAGAATAGAGGGGAGGAGCCTTTGGTTCCTCTTCCTAAATGGCATGCGAGACGAAGGGGTGCGACCTTCGTTCCCCTTGGGAAGGTGGCGGCATCATGAGGGCTTCGTTCCTATTGATGATCCGCGAACAGGTGTAGTGGCCGAAGGGCTGCCTTCGTGACTCTTTGGTCTCGGACGTGAACAGGTGCGACCAAATCCGCCGTTCCTCTTCGTGTTTGGCGTGAATGGGTGTGAGTAATTCCTTGTCGTTACTCTTCATATGTGGCGCCAAGTAGTATGTCTAAGGGGGATGTAATGGGTGGTTATATTTTAGAGGATGTATCTAATAATGGGGGATGCATGGTAGTTGTTTAGGTTCAATGTATCTAGGCAAGGGGCTTGTATGTGGACAAAGGAATTGGGAACATGGCCCTTGGTCGCATTGCTTGACTTATTCGCACCTCTTTGCATCGTGACGCGTCACTAACTCGTGAAAACTGCGAGTCGAGACATTCTCCCCCACTTGAATGGTTGACGTCCTCGTCAACCCCCTATAGGCGTGATCATGTCCGTAGATATAAAATATGTAGTCTTATCACGGTCATGCTTTCCATGAACTCTAAGGTTCGCTCGAGGTTAACCTTTGGGCATGATTTTCATTATTTGTCTTGAATCGCCAAATTAAAGGTTAGCCATCTTGTCTCATAGGGTCTCGTTGTTGGAGAGTTGTGTATCAACATTTGATCTTGGACTTCGGTTAGTAGGTTGGTCTTCCCTTTGGCTATTGCTTGAGTTTCCAACGTGTTGTTGTTTGTTGGTTACCTCTAGTATAACCATCCAAGCTTATAATTTCTTCATGATCGGGCAATTACGTACATAGTGATCTCCATCGCAAGCATAACATTTGTCTTTCTTGCTTGACTTGGTTCATCATTTTCTTGGGTTTGTTTTTTTTTGGGGTTATCATCTTCTTTTTCATTCGGGGCTTCCCCAATATTTCTTCAAGTGGGCGGCCCTCTTGTCATGACAAGTCGGCAAGAGAGCCGGGTAGAACCCATTCTTCCCTTATCTTGATATCATAAATTTGTTGTTTGTTGATAAGGATAAGTAGGTTTGGTAACCAACGCCATGACCCCACTCTTCTCAACCATTCGCCACCAAGTAATACCTCGTCGCATTCGACATCGGCAATCATAAAGTTAGTTACCCCTCGCCAACCTCCAATTTGGATGGGCACATCAAACGCCATTCGACACTCAAGACATGCCGAGTGTTTGCCTGGCTTGACGGTAGTCTTGACATCGGAGTAACGAATGCAATATTGTGTGGCCCTTTTGATAGATAGGACGTTGTGCAACGCCCTTGGATCCATTGATATAGTAGCCTCCACATTATTGATTTTTCCTTGAGTCGTCCATAGAGAGTAGACTGGTAGAACATCGTTTACCTCTATGGACATTTCTGTGGTTGGTGCTTCATTGTTGATTTCATCTTGTGAAGTACATGCGTTATCAAAAGGTAAGACATCGCCGCTTTCGACTTGCATCTCATCGAGTTTGGCTTTGCCCTTCCCATCTGACGGTAAGACATCACCGCCTTCGACTTCCATCTCATCGAATTTGGCTTTGCCCTTCTTGTTTTCTTTCGTACCAAAGTTTTGATCGTTCCTTTTGGACATCTTGTTCTTTATAGGACACTCCCGTATTTGGTGAGGCCTTTGACATAAAAAGCATCCGTCTTTGGGTACGAACTTATCATCCCATGAACCTTTGCTTGCTCTTAGTGTAGACAATCTACGGTCTTTGCATTTTCGTGCCTTTTTTGGCACCAAAGGAACACGTATATGTCCATCAATGATAATGACCTTGTTGCTCTCAAAAGTGATGGGCACGGCGGCCTGGATGAATTCCATTCCCAGGACACAGTTATGTTCGTCCATCGTCAATACGGTAAAATCAGTCGTCCCCTCCCAATCTCCTACCTGGATGGGTACCTCATAGGCATTTCCATGGATAGATATTGATTATGAGTTTACGGCATTCAGGGTTCCTGACCCTCTATCATACTCGATACCCAACCTCGTGGCTATTGCTTCGGTCACGAAATTATGGGATGCACCAATATCAAGCAGAGATATAGTGTGCTCTTCATTTGGATTTGCGTCAAGAAACATTAAGTTGTGGTCCTTGGTAGGCGAACGGCCTCCCTTAGGTATCGATCCTTGGTGAGCACCAGCGTCCTGGTGTGCTTTGGACTTCTCCTTCAGGTTCTTGGACATGTTGTTGATCAAATGTAGGGTTTCCACCTCCTCATCCTCATCGGACTCGTTCTTTTCCGGAATCGCCTTGGCCATGGCGTTTAGTTTCTGCTTTGTGGGGCAGTTGCGAACGAAATGCGGACCACCGCATAAGAATCAATTATATTGATTCCCTGCCAAACTGGACTCCACGTTCTCCTTGGACTTGCCCTTGTTGTTTCCCTTGAGATACTTAGTCCCATACCTTGGCTTAAAACGATAAAAGGTTATCTTTCCTCTACCGTTCACATGCGAATTCGTAGTGAAGTCCTTCTTTGGATCACTCGAATCTTCATGTAAAGAGTAGGCCGCAGCAATCGTGTCACTTAAGGTTATGACAACCCTAAGTTTGAGTTCTTGTTCAACCCATTTCTTGAGAACGTCCATAAAGTAGAGAAGAGATATATTTTCGGGCATACCATCGACTTCTAGTAATAGGGAAATAAATTGCCTTATCTACTCCCGAATAGTTCCCACTTGCTTCAAGTTTCTTAATTTCTTCGAGGCAAGTTCTGCGGCATTCTCCAGATAGAACTGCATCTTGCATTCAGTTTTGAACTCGTCCCATGTGGTGATAGTACTTGTATCCCGTTGGATGTCAATTTCATTTCTTCTCCACCATAATATGGCGTCCTTTGTCAAATAGATATTTGATGTGCCTATCTTGGTTCCCTCGTCCATTACATGGGCATTCCTGAAGTAGCGCTCCATGCTCCATAGAAAGTTGCCAATTTTATTGGAATCACATTCGCCGTTGTATTTCGAAGGTTCAGGAACTTTTATCCTTACGGGTATCCGTCCTGACCTTGTTTCCATCTCCCTTTTTCTGGAGAGAAGCAACCTCGGCCCTTAAATCATCAACAACTTTAGAAAGTTCGCTGATCAAACCAATGGCTTGGCTCAACTAGGCATAGGCGAGTTTTCCTCCAAGACCGTGAGTCTTTGAGTGACTTAGGTCATGGCATTACGACAAGCGCCTATGTTGCCTTCTATCTTGCCTAAGCGTGCTTCGGTTGCGTCCTTCGTATTCTTGGCCTTTTCGGCCGTGGGGTTCATTTTCGATCCAGTAATTTCCTTAGAACGAGTGATATCACGAGCAAACCTGCTCTGATACCACATGTCACGTCCTTACTTCTTTGAGTATGAAATGGGCGTGTACTAGTCGTGCCAAGGCGCAAACTGAAAGTCCTAGACCTCTAATTAGACTCCTCTAATTAATTCATTAAATTACATTAACTTAATGATTTAGGATCTAGTTATCATGCATGCAAATATAAAAGCATAAAAGAAAAGATAAGACGATAACATCCTTACATTGGGATTTTTTGGTTAATAAGGGCACAATAAGAACTCCTTCTTATTGTTCTTGAGCATGTAATTAGTGGATGATCCTCCATAAAACAACCTACAAAGTAGAAGGTCTCCTTCTTGTTGCACCCAAGATTAAACCCAAATAACCTTAGCTTATTATTAACTAGATTTCATGCCCGTGCAATGCACGGGTCTACATTAATGTCATTTTCGTAATTTTCCTTTAACAGCTAACTTATAAAAATAAACTTTTGAAGTTTTAAGACTATAATAAAATATACTCCGTAATTGTTTTAAAAATAATATTGCTATATTGATTAACTTCTTTTTTAAACATATGTTACCAACCTTGTCGGGACTCAAGTTATATTTGATCTATATTATGACTCGAAAAATGATCCAAAGTACCTAAGAATCAAGCTCTCTAAGACAATGTTTTAAGAAACTCAAAAGATTTTGGGTTGATCACCTCACCTTATGCTAATTGTTCGATATGGGACAATTCTACTATTTATGGATATTAGTATATTCACCACACATACATTATTTTTCAATGTGAAATGTATAACATACTAAGAATTACACAAAGTATATGCAAATAATATGAAATTCTATACTGTAATGATAGCATTTTCTTACCACGAATCTAATTATATTATTTTCATAATTAATACAAAATTTTAAGAGCTCTCTAAAATAATATTCTCTCCGTCTTAATCATTTGTTTGCCTTTGATTAAAATACTCATAAAAAAGGACGACTTTGGGTTCATCTCTAAATTTCAAGGACGACTCTTATTTATAATCGCGTGATCATCCCAGCTTATGATATTTCTCCGATGTGGGACAATTCTTCTATTTATACATAATATATTCACCACACTTACATTACTTTTCCATGTGAGACAAATAACATATTTGGTAGTTACCATTAAAATTATTATTTATGATACTTTCTTAAATTATTATTTATGATACTTTCCAAATTTAATTTTGATGATGTAAATTTTGTAAACTTTTAAGATCTCTGTAAGATAATACTTGAGAGATTCAAAAGATTTGTGAATATCTAAGTTGAAGGATGACTCATTTTCACAATATTTTTTTTGTGAAATGAATGTAAAATTTTTTATATAAAAATTATAAACACCACTTGAATATAATATAGGAAATATATATTGAGATAAATAAAAGATTTTTCACTTTATTTTTTAATGATATTTTCCTAAATTAATTTTTGATGATGTAAGTTTCACTAAGGTGGATACAAACTTTTAAGAGCTTTTTAAGACAATATTTAAGAGACTCAAAAGATTTTGGTTTGATATCTAAGTTCCAAGGACGACTCTTATTTATAAGTATAGAATCACCCCAGCTTATGATAACTTATTGATGTGGGACAATTATACTATTTATACGTAATATATTTACCACACTTGTATTATATTGCAATGTGGGACAAATAACTTATTAAGTAGTACACCATCAAAATTATTACTTATATATATAATACTTTCCTAAATTTTCTAAATTAAGTTTGATAATGTAAATTTCACTATTGTGAAGTTAATAATACAAAATTTTAAAGGTTCATTAAACCAATACTTAAGAGACTAAAATGACTCATATTTATAATCATATTTATGATCACTCCACCTCATGATATTTTTCGATATGGTATAACCTTATAATTTACACTTAGTTTATATATTTTCCACAAATACATTATATTTTAATGCGTGACTAATAACACATTAAGTAGTTTATCATCAAAATTATTATTTATGATAATTTTCTAAATTAATTTTTAATGATGTAAATTTAACTATTGTGACTATTATAATTCCATTTTGTTAAGAGCTGCCCAAAACAATAATTAAGAGACTTACAAAATTGTGAGTATACCTAAGTTCAAGGATGACTCATATTTATAATCATAGGATCACTCTATGTTATAATTTTTTCAATGTGGGACAATTTACAATTTATAGGTAATATATTCACCACACATTATTCTTTAATGTGGGACTAACAACAAACTAAGTAGTACACCATCTTTTTTCATATAATATTTATTTCTTAACCTTTACTAAACTATTATATTAATATTATAATAATAATAAAATATTTTAAATGTCATTTATTAAAATTTTAAAGTCATTTATTAACATAACAATATACAAAAATAGTTTAAAGGCTTGTGCGATGATCATATTTATGATCACTCCACCTTATGATATTTTTTTAATGTGGACAATTTTTAATATTAATACGTAGTATATATTCACAAGTCACCATACCTACATTATTTTTTTCAATGTGGAACAAATAACACATTAAATAGTTTACCATCAAAATTATTATTTATGATACTTTTCTAAATTAATTTTTAATGATGTAAATTTCACTATAGTGAAGATTATAATACAAATTTTGAGAGCTTTGTAAGACAATATGTAAGAGACTCAAAAGATTTTGGGTTGAAACTTTAGTTTCAAATATGATTCCTATTTTAATCATAAGATCACCTACTATTTATAGGTAATATATTCATCACACCTACATTATTGGTCTACGTTAATGTCATTTTTGTAATTTTCCTATAACAGTTAACTTATAAAAATAAACTTTTGAAGTTTTAAAACTATAATAAAATATACTCTGTAATTGTTTTAAAAATAATATTGATATATTGATTCAACTTCTATTTTAAACAAAGTAACTAAGAATTAAGTTTTCTAAGACAATGTTTAAGAAACTCAAAAGATTTTGGGTTGATCACCTCACCTTATGCTAATTGTTCGATATGGGGCAATTCTACTATATATAGTTATTAGTATATTCACCACACATACATTATTTCAATGTGAGATATATAACATACTAAGAATTACACATAGTATATGCAAATAATATGAAATTCTATACTGTAATGATAACATTTTTTTACCATGAATCTAATTATATTATTTTCATAATTAATACAAAATTTTAATCATTTGTTTGCCTTTGATTAAAATACTCTTAAAAAAAAGGCAAACAAATGACCGGGATGAACGGAGTATTTGAGAGATTTAAAGGACTTTGGGTTCATCTCTAAGTTTCAAGGACAACTCTTATTTATAATCGCGTGATCATCCCAGCTTATGATATTTCTCCGATGTGGGACAATTCTTCTATTTATACATAATATATTCACCACACTTACATTACTTTTCAATGTGAGACAAATAACATACTTAGTACTTACCATTAAACTTATTATATATGATAACTTTCCTAAATAAATTTTGATGATGTAAATTTCATTAAGGTGGAGATAATAATACAAACTTTTAAGATCTTTGTAAGATAATACTTGAGAGATTCAAAAGATTTTGGGTGAATATCTAAGTTGAAAGATACTCATTTTCCCAATATTTTTTTGTGAAATGAATGTTAAAAATTTGTATATAAATATTATAAACACCACTTGAATATAATATAGAAAATGTATATTGATAAATAAAATATTTTTCACTTTATTATTTAATGATATTTTCCTAAATTAGTTTTTGATGATGTAAGTTTCACTAATGTAGATACAAATTTTTAAGAGCTCTCTAAGACAATATTTAAGAGACTCAAAAGATTTTGGGTTGATATTTAAGTTCAAAGGATGAATCTTATTTATAATTATGAGATCACCCCAGCTTATGATAATTTTCTGATGTGGGACAATATACTATTTATACGTAATATAGTTACCACACTTGTATTATATTTCAATGTGGGACAAATAACTTATTAAGTAGTATACCATCAAAATTATTACTTATATAATACTTTCCTAAATTTTCTAAATTAAGTTTGATGATGTAAATTTCACTATTGTGGAGTTAATAATACAAAATTTTAAAGGTTCATTAAACTAATACTTAAGAGACTAAAATAACTCCTATTTATAATCATACTTAGTATATATATTTTCCACAAATACATTATTTTTCAATGTGGTACTAATAACACATTAAGTAGTTTATCATCAAAATTATTATTTATGATAATTTTCTAAATTAATTTTTAATAATGTAAATTTAACTATTGTGACTATTATAATTCCATTTTGTTAAGAGCTCTCAATAACAATAATTAAGAGACTTAAAAAATTGTGGGTTTATACCTAAGTTCAAGGATGACTCATATTTATAATCATAGGATCACCCTATGTTATAATAATTTTTCAATGTGGGACAATTTACAATTTATAAGTAATATATTCACCACAAATACATTATTCTTCAATGTGGGACTAATAACAAACTAAATAGTACACAATCTTTTTTCATATAATATTTATTTCTTAACTGTTACTAAGTTGTTATATTAATATTAGAATAATAAAAAAATATTTTAAATGTCATTTATTAAATTTTTAAAGTCATTTATTAACATAACAATATAAAAAATTAGTTTAAAAGTCCGTGCAATGATCATATTTATGATCACTTCACCTTATGATAATTTTTTAATGTGGGACAAATTTTAATATTTATACGTAGTATACATTCAAGAGTCACCATATCTACATTGTTTTTTTTCAATGTGGGACAAATAACACATTAAATTATGTACCATCAAAATTATTATTTATGATACTTTTCTAAATTAATTTTTAATGATGTAAATTTCACTATAATGAAAATTATAATACAAATTTTAAGAGTTTTGTAAGAAAATATGTAAGAGGCTCAAAAGATTTTGGGTTGAAACTTTAGTTCTAAATATGATTCCTATTTGTAATCATAAGATCACCTACCTTATGATAATTTTCTGACGTGAGATAATTCTACTATTTATAGGTAATATATTCACCACACCTACATTATTTTTCAATGTAGGACAAATAATATACTAAAACTTACACCAAGTATGTGCAAATAATATGAGTTTCTATACTTTGCAGGGTTTTTTTCACTGCGAATCTAATTATATTATCTTCATAATTTTTTTTTACAATACTTCAATTTTTTTTAATAATACCTTTTAAAATTAATTTTTGATGATGTAAATTTAACAATTGTGAAGATAATAATACTCAATTTTTTAAGAAATCTCTTAGACAATACTTAAGAGACTTAAAAGATTTTAGTTTGTTATATAAGGTCCAAGAATGATTCCTATATTTAATCATAGGATCACCCACCTTATGTTAATTTTATGATGTGGGATAATTTTACTATTTATACATAGTATATTCATCACATCTACAAACTTTTAAGAGATCTCTAAGACAATATTTAAGAGATTCAAAAATTTTGGGTTGATACATAAGGTTTAAGGATGACTCATATTTATAATCATAGGATTACCCACTTTAATATTTTTTCGATGTGGGACAATTCTACTATTTATATGTAATATTTTTACCACATCTACATTATTTTCCGATGTGGGAAAAATAATAGTTCTGAATTTAATTTTTATTTATAAAGTTTCTAAAAAGTTGAAAAGTTGATAATATTATTAGGAAAATAATTAATTTAAAATAAATAAACAAAATCTAAGAGTTCAACCATAACTTGGAAAGTATATGTATGAATTTAATGTTGAAAAGTTGATAATATTATTAGGAAAATAATTAATTTAAAAAATATAATCAAAATCTAAGAGTTCAACCATAACTTGGAAAGTATATGTATGAATTTAATTTTTATTTTAAAAGTTCCTATAAAGGTGGAGCCACTCACGTGACTCGAAAAAAGCCTCCTTTGTATATATATATTGACTAGATAATAAGTAAGAATTAATACTACTAATATTATTGTATTACTACACTACTAATATGACATGAATATTAGTTTGCATGTGAGTTTAGAGAGATGTTGGAGGTTTTAGAAAGAAGAAGAAAATAAGCATAAGAATGAAGTGGAAAAATTGAACAACTTTTGTTCTATTTAATGGCCTTTTGGCCGGCACCCTCTAGCTCCAAAATGAGTGATTTTCTTCTTATTTTATTCACATGCATAATGGTACTGTATGGGATTGTATAATGATAATGATCATGTGTCATACATGTCATAACATAAGGTGGAGTGTAGGATTAGATGAGAATAATCATCATTGATCTCCACTAGCACTATATCCGGCCTCCACAAGTGAAATTTGGTCTATTTTGATTTTTGATATTTGTCCCACAAATACTTATAATCATATGCTTAATTATCTTGTATAATTAAGTGTTAATTTGATCATAAAACAATTATATGACTCAAATTAATAATCAATATACACTTAACTTTTAAGTGATATTTTACCATTATATCAATATATAATGGATCCCACAATGCCCAGTTAATTTATTTTACAACTCCTTGTAAATATAATTAAATAATTACCTCTACCTCAAAATATATGCATAACCTCAACTTATTTAATGAATTAACGATTAATCACTAAATTAAATCTTGTTTAATCGTATTAAAATAAGTCGTAAAATTTATTTAGTCAGTTATCGTATAATTGACTAATAAACTTAAGTGGAATGAGTTCCTAACTCAATTTCCAATAAATAACTCTCGTAACGTACATATCAAATATATGTAATGCTCTAATTAAACTGTATCGTATACAAATAATTAGTATTCTATTTGAGTCTCATCCTCTAGGTGTGACCTAAAGGGATCAGTTGATCACCGCCGTCATACGACAATAACGTCAAACTCTAGTCAGCTGAGCGTTAACGATTTACGTTAATCAACTGACGTGGAGTATCAAAATATACTAATCATGCCACGTATATTCCAAATGAGATTTATTATTATATAAATGCACTATTGTGGAGGACACTTACTCCAACAATCTCCCACTTGTCCGATACAAGTTGTGCATGTAGCAACACTAATGCGGAGGACTCCTCCTCCTACAATTTCTCCCACTTGTCTTGACAATTTGTGTGCTACCGATTCTCTTGTCTCTTTTGCGTCACATCCTCCCACTCATCGCAAGGTGTCTTACAGGTCGCTCTTGCGATTAAAACATATAACTAGAGTGGTTTCTCGATCTGGGAGAGTAACTGTCTGACCGAAAAAATCTACCAGAGATCTTTTCCGAGTGTGGCCACGCATTTCCAGTTACTACTCCTCGAGTGGCCCGAAGACGTTAATACCTAACGTGGGTGGACAATTCCTGTTGACCCATCTTACACTGTATGATGCAGATCAGCATGACCCAGAAGATGTCCATCGGCCTCTTTTCACGGCACGACCTAGGACAAAAACCAAAGTCAATCGGAAACTACACCGACTCAGGTAAATGGTCGCCAGTCTAAAGAATTGGCTCATAGGAATAAAATAGAAATCCCCGCCACGACCAGACTTCAACAATTTTGATAAGGGACTCTATTATGGTCACTTCCCGACATAGTGTCTCAACAGTCTGTCTATGTAAACGACCAGTCATCTCCATGACCCCATGGTGCTAAACCAACCATCGATCGACTTACAATCTAGTCACTTCGAGACGTCACCTCAAATGAATGACTAGGGACAAAACACTAAGTTCATCCTGTTCACTTGAATTGGGTTCAACCTTTCTTTCAACAAATTCGGATAAACAAAGTATTAAAATTTAGTCAAACTTAATAAGGAGTTTTAATGAAACTCTAACAATGAATGCGATTATCAAATATCTGGAAAAATTGATACGCTATCAATAATTTCATATCTCATAATCTCTAGCAATCCAGGTACATATTTCAATCCCCATTGAAATGACATGACTATCATGTTCAGCCTGCAAAAGCATAGCTAATGGATTAGAAATACTTGGATCTTTCCCATCTTTCTGATTGTTATTTCTCTTTGTCTACGTAATCTCATATTACATAAAACATTATGAGTACGTGTCTAGGTTTGAATCTAGACTTAGGACTCTTGGCCTAAAGGTAGCTCCCACTGTTTTACCAGTATCATGGGATAGGATATACAACTATAGGAACTACTTCTAGTCCCTCCAATATTGTTGAATCCAAGCTACTTTCATATGCATCATCAAATGATGCAATGTACTCCATTTCCGTTGTGAAATCCGCAATGATAAACTGCCTGGAACACTTCCAGCGGATACATGACACTTATATTTGAAAATATCACTCTTACTTGGAACCTTTCTAATAGTCTTTTCTGCTTGGAACTCCCAACAGATAAATCTTCTATAAAACACGGCCAGTTTGTGATTTCAAATCACTTTGATCAGTTTGGAAACTGAAGTCTGTGTAACCCCTTACACACAACTCATTGTTAACTCCAAACACATGGAACAAATCTTTAGTCCTTCGCAAGTACTTAAGGATGTTCTTTATGGCTATCAAGTGACTCTCACTTTGATTTGATTGCAAACGACTTGTCATGCTCAAAGCATGTGAAATGTCGGATTGAGTATACATCACAGCGTATATAATTGATCCCGCAGCGGAAGAAAAAGGAATCAATTATCATGTGTTCAACTTCCTTGAACTAGTCAAATATCTTACAATATAAGAATTTTGACTCAACGCTAATATCCTTTTAGATTTATATCCATAAATCCAGATATCTAAGAGATGTATTCTACTTCTCCAAAAAACTACCATCATCTAAAATGATCAATATGTCTCCATATATAAGACTGATGAAAACCACATTACTCCCACTAAACTTCATGTATAAACATAATTCCTCGAGATATCGAGAAATATTTTATGACATGATTGACACACTAATTCCAACTCTTTAGTGCTTCTTTAAGACATCCTCTTAAGGTTGCAAAACTAACTTAGGATAATTAGGATCTACGAACCCACGGGTGGATATAAAATATACTACCTCTTTTAGAATCGTATTCAAGAAGGTGGTTCTTGAGATCCAATTGTCATCATACTATTATGAAATGCTGTAATCGCTAAGTATATTCGAATGGATCGAAGAATTAAGGTTGGTGCAAAATTCTTTGCCTACCAATTTATCTTTGAAAACATTTTAATGTTCATGCATGCAAATTTCGATCTTAAAAATCAATTTACATTGAAGAGGTCGTACTTGTTCAAGTAAAATTTACCAGGTCACATACCTGACCATCACGCATGGAGTCCATTACGAATCGCATGACTCTAAGCCATAGCAAGAAGTTGGGACTAGAAACAGTCTTTTATAAGTCACAGATTAGAATTCATCACTATCAAAGAGTGAAAAAATTCTACCTCCCAAGGTTCCATAGAAACAACAACTGAACAAGTAATGAGGAAACCTTTTCCGGACCATATGCTCAGTTTGTGGCTCTTGAAACATTTTCTCTCACTCTATCTTATCAAGAAATAATAGTATTTTTATTGAAAGACAGCATCACGAGTCACAAACGCATGTTCTCGTGGTCATGTAGGATTATTGAGCACTTGTTTCATTCGGAATACTTACAAATTAGGTACGCTACCCACTCATATCGTATATGGAATGAAATCAGACTGTTTTAAATGTGCTTTAATATGGTGGGAAAAGAAATAGCAGACAAAAATATTAAGATCCCAAGGTTAGTCAAATGGCTCAGTTTGACTTGAAAAAGACAAAACCATACCGTATAAGGTTCTGTTTCTCTATTCAACAACGCCTTATCTCATAATGTGTGTTAGAGAAGTTAACTCGTGAAACTATTTCACAATACTTTTGGTGAAAATCAAAGTCAATACTTAGATATTTATTGTTACGATTTAGTCGTAAGCCCTTGATCTAATACTCTTAGTGGTTAACTACTTCACATTGAAGCTCTTTGAACTTTTCAAAGATTTCTCTTAGCACCTCATTAAGTAGAATCAAACATAATATCTACTTAAATCGTCGGTAAATAAAGTGAAGTAATCATTACCATCTCTGGTTGTGTTTGTTATTGGACCATACACATTCTTATGTAATGGGGCCAATAACTCACTAGTTCGATTTCCTTTTCAACAAAAGGGCACTAATCATCTTGCCTTCAATACAAGATTCGTACACACCATAAGATTCAAAATCAAATGCTTTAGATGTGCTACACAATCAAGAATTAAGATTAGATTTGGGTCACCAATTTTGAGCCTTTTTTCAATTTATATGACAAGTAATTTCTAGTTTAGGTCAAGAATATAATTACCTTTGTTTGGTATGGGATAACCATTGACAAAGTATAGGCATAAAAAGATACAACGCTTGTTCCATTCACATAAGTGAAACAATTGTGTCGTACACTAAAGTGGATACTATATTCTTTATTTAGAGGTCATGTACATAATAACTTTTATTAACGTATACCTCTAAATCCAAAACTAGATTGATCACATTATAACTTTTATATGTCTTTATAGAAATAAAACTACAATATTTATATTTCCCTTGTAGGTCGACATTTAATCATGGCTAGTCGTCGCACGAATCATTATTATATGCATTGAATACATCGATGAAAACCATAATGGGTATCTAATACCCAAAACTTGCATTTTAGCAAAAATAAATGTCGATCATATAGATATTATGGGTGAAAATAGTACATCCAATTTCTAACTCTTTAGAAAACTTGGGGCAAATTCTTTTCTAGTGTCTTACACTGTAAAATAGAATCATCAAAAGTTGGGTTCGACACCTTGCTTGGGTTTTGACTTTACTATTCAAAATAGCCTTGTCTTTTTCCCTTGCCTTGTGCCAACATCGTGCCAACCTACTCTTGAACCTCGTCATATTCTTAACAATCAAGAATAAAACATCTTTCCTAGAGCTCCCACTCACTTTCATGAATCTCTATTTAGACCAATAGATTAGAAATATAATGAAGACGTTTCTTCATTTTATTCATGGTTTTACCTTCAAAAGAATAAACCTTTCATGAAGTGACTACGGTATTTGGTTATTCACGATTTTAAATAAATCGATTAACCTAGTCGTCCCAACTGATTTGGCCTCTTTTGAGGTAAGCCTCGATAAGGAGCATTATGACGACATACCCAAAAATTATAAATATTTTCGTTGGAGCAAAAAGATTGATGCACCGTTGTAATAAGAAAACGTCACTAAAACAAAATCAAAACGTTTTTGACTAAGTGTGACTTATTCATATACTCTTCATAAGAGATATTTGCAATGGTGAATATGAGGATCAAAAAGAAAAATTCATTTTGTCATTAGCTTCGGTGGTTTAAACGGAGATCGCAATCAAAATGTTACCGTATAAAATAATGGAAACTCCTTTCCACGATTGAACGGATTTACAAGTTCGTAGAAGGATAAAATATATGTCATTTCGCGAATAATATAAATATTAACGGAAAATAAACATTCATTGCTCATATATAATTTACTTGTAAAACAATTTTAAACAAGTCACTCATATAATGACCCCTCACGAAATTATATAAGTGATTCCAAGACCCATCTTTAGACAAAAATAGTTATTGGAGTGTAAACTACTAAGTCTTGTGAGTTTAAGAGAAGTTGAACTAAGTTTACTTAAACTGAAAGCAAACACAGACAGAAATGGAGGCTGTTTTAGAGAGATTGGTTTATATTAACTAAAGTTCAAAGGATATGACTTAGAGAAACTCCCCTACAGCAAAGCACAAGAGAAGGGACTCAAAGACTAGTTCTGAGACAAGTTTAAAGTGTTACAGCAAAGCACAAACACCCTAGACTAGACTCAAACAGCAAGCAAGCTAATCACAGCAAGGCACAGATTTAACTTGACTCACAAAGCAAGACACTGATCAAACACCTTGAAGATTTATCAGGCTTGACTCAAACTACAGCCCTTAGCACAAGTTTGAAAGATTTGAGGGATTTCTCAAAGTTAATTCATTCATAAAGTCTACTTGAAACAACATACAAAGACCTCCTTATATAGGGAGGCTGATATCTTGTGAACCATTGGATGTACAGATCATCCAAGGGCCAGCTTAGGATCTAAACTACTACAACAGACACTAATTAAGAGCCTCACAATAGGACGAGCTCAACAACTATAAAGTACAGACACAAGACACAAAAACAGACTGAACAAAAAAGCAAATAAAGCAGTTTTTGGAGTTTTCCTGAAATGGAAATCTGTTGCTCTGGTTGTCTTGCTGCCTTGCCTGGATGTTTTGCTGCTCCTTTGGACTCTCTACTCTTATTAGGACTTAGATAAAACCTGCCTTGGACGAGGACAAGTTGACTTAAACAAAAGGAAGCCACAATCTGACTTGTACCTTCTCTGCTTTAATGTTCACTAGACTCTAGCTTGGGGTGCTTGTTACTTGAGTTTTTGCTAGACTTCAAAAGGGGTTATCCTAGACAAACTTGTAGCTTAGTGGGTTGGCTTGATGGTAGGCCATGGTGGGGGTGGCTGGGATGCCGTGGTGTACCTCCTTGGTGCTGGGTTTGCTGACTGGTGTGCCTGGTTCTGAGTGACATTGTTTCTGTCTTGTGTGGGGGATGTGGACTGTGTTGGACCTTGGCATGGCTTGGCAAGCCCTGGACTATCTTCCTCAATATCTTGGCTTGGTTTGGCTTGAAGTTGGCTTGCCATGACTTGTTGTTTAGACCTTGTGACTCGAGCTTCCATCTGAGGGGGTCTTGGGGTCAGGCTTGTCTTGCTTGTGGCTTGATCATCAAGGCCCCTTGGGTGAGCTCCTGCTGCAGCCTCCCCAGGTTGAAAAGGGCTTGACCTCAAGCCTGTGTCTTCCTCTCCCTCAGAGTCTTCATAGAAGAGACTAAGATCCCCAACATTGAATGTTCCATGAACTGCATACTCTCCTGGTAGATCAATTATGTAGGCATTAGGACCTATCTTCTCTATGACTTGAAAAGGACCATCTGCTCTTGGCTCTAGCTTATTCTTTCTCTTAGAAGGGAACCTTTCTTTCCTTAGGTTGATCCATACTAAGTCTCCTGGTGCAAAGTCTTTCTTGATCTTAGGAACCTTGGCATTCTTTTTGTATAGATCATTGGTCTTCTCAATTTGTTTTCTGACTGATTCATGGAGTTTTAGCATTTGTTCCACCCTTTTCTTGGCATCATAGTGGATCTCTGACCTGCACATATTAGACAAATTCAAAGGCATTAAGGGGTTAGTACCATAGACCACTTCAAAGGGGGAGTGGCATGTGGCTGCTGATGGAGCTCTATTGAAAGAGAACTCTGCTTGAGCTAGCTTTAAGTCCCAATCCTTGAGGGATTTGCTGACTATACACCTCAAGATCCTTCCCAAGGTCTTGTTGGTCACCTCAGTTTGTCCATCTGTTTGAGGATGATGGGAGGTACTAAACAACAACCTAGTGTTAAGCAGCTTCCACAATGTTCTCCAGAAATGACTCATAAACTTTGTGTCTCTGTCAGATACAATAGTTCTTGGAACTCCATGTAACCTTACCACCTCATCAAGGTATAGTTCTGCCACACTTACAGCATCCTCAGTTTTCTTACAAGCAATGAAATGTGCCATCTTGCTGAACCTATCCACAACCACCATGATAGAATCTTTCCCTCTTGTTGTCCTAGGCAAGGCTACTATGAAATCCATGCTTACATCTTCCCAAGGCCTACATGGGACTGGTAGGGGAGTGTAAGGTCCTGCTTGAAAAGAACTCTTGGCCTTTTGACAAACTCCACACCTTCTGAGTACTATTTGGACTTCTCCCATCATCTTAGGCCAGTAAAACTGATCTTGCAGTATGTCCACAGTCTTCAAAACTCCAAAGTGTCCTCCAAGGCCACTTCCATGCACTTCCTTGATCAATAGACTCCTATAAAACCCTCTGGGGACACACAACTTGTTTCCTTTGAACAGGAATCCATTTTGTAGAGTGTAGGGTGAATCAATGGTCTTTGCTCCCTCTTTCTGTGCTAACCAATCCTATGCAAAGTCTGGATCTTCCTGATACATATCCTTCATGAACTCAAAGCCAAGAACCCTTTGCTCCATGGTTGATAGCAGAGTGTATCTTCTAGACAATGCATCAGCCACCACATGTTGCTTTCCTTCTTTGTATTTGCTAGAAAAGGTGAATGACTGGAGGAACTCCACCCATTTAGCATGCCTGTGACTAAGATTATGCTGGCCCCCTATGTACTTCAATGCCTCATGATCAGAATGTAAGACAAAAGGCTTGGGCTTAAGGTAATGGCTCCAATGCCTTAGAGCCCTGACAAGAGCATAGAACTCTTTATCATATGTAGAATAGCTTAGCTTGGCACCACTTAGCTTTTCACTGAAATAAGCTACAGGTTTCTTCTCTTGGATAAGGACAGCTCCAATTCCCACTCCACTTGCATCACATTCAACCTCAAATAGGCAATTAAAATCAGGTAACCTGAGGATAGGTGCACTGCACACGATCTTCTTCATGTATTTGAAAGCCTGCAAGGCATTCTCAGTCCAAGTGAACTCTCCTTTCTTCATACATTCAGTGAGAGGTGCTGCAATAGTGCTAAAGTTTTTAATGAACCTCCTATAGAAAGATGCTAGGCCATGAAACCCTCTCACTTCTGTGATATTCTTAGGAACAGGCCAAGACTGAACTGCAATGATCTTGTCTTGATCAACTGAAATGCCTCTACCAGACACCACATATCCTAGAAACTTGACTTCCTCAGTCATAAAGGTGCATTTCTCAAGCTTCCCAAAGAGTTTAGTCTCCTTAAGTATCTCAAACACAGCCTCAAGATGCCTCAAATGATCATCCTTGCTCTTGCTGTAAATGAGAATATCATCAAAGTATACCACCACAAATCTCCCTAGGCAGGGCCTAAGCACTTCTGTCATTAATCTCATGAAGGTACTTGGGGCATTTGACAGGCCAAAGGGCATGACAAGCCACTCATAGAGGCCATGCTTTGTCTTGAAGGCTGTCTTCCACTCATCTCCTTCCTTGATCCTCAATTGATGGTAACCTTGCCTCAGATCAATCTTAGAAAAGAACCTTGAGCCACTCAGCTCTTCCAACATGTCATCCAGCCTAGGTATAGGGAACCTGTACTTGACTGTGATGTTATTGATAGCCCTGCTATCTATGCACATCCTCCAAGTCCCATCCTTCTTAGGAACCAGTAATGCAGGCACATCGCATGGACTTAAGGATTCTCTTACAAAGCCTTTGCTCATCAACTCTCCAACCTGTTTCTGCAGCTCTTGTGTAGCCTTAGGATCACACCTATATGCTGGTCTATTAGGTAGTACAGACCCTGGCACAAGGTCTATCTGGTGTTCAATTCCTCTTAAAGGGGGTAAGCCATCAGGAAGTTCCTCTGGGAACACTTCCTTGAACTGATCAATGAGGGGCTTAACTTCTGCAGGGATTACCTTAGACTCCCCTTCCTGAACTTCCTTTGATAGCAGCATTAATATAGGTTGCTCTTCACTACACTCTTTGACCATTGCTGACTCAGACAGAAACAAGACTCCACTAAAGTCTTCAGCCACACTAGGACTCCCATAGCTCTTCTGATGAGGTGGCAAAGGGACTAATGTCACCTTCCTGCTCCCATGCTTGAAGGAATAGGTGTTGCTTCTTCCTTGGTGTATGGAGCTTTTATCAAACTCCCATGGTCTTCCTAATAATAAGTGACAGGCATCCATTGGAACCACATCACACAGAACTTCATCTTTGTACACACTTCCAATGGAGAATGGGACCATACATTGCTTGTCCACCTTAATCTCTGCTCCCTTACTCAGCCATCTCAACTTATAGGGGTGAGGGTGCTCTTGAGTTCTTAGCTTCAACTTGTCAACCATAGTAACTGAGGCCACATTGGTACAGCTTCCTCCATCTATGATGAGGTTACAAACCCTTCCTTGTATGGTACATCTGCTCCTAAAAATGAGGGACCTTTGATCCTCCTCCAAAGGTATCTGTTGTGAGTGCATTACCCTTCATAGAACCAAGCTATGGCCTGTGTCAGGGAGTGCCACTATTGCCTTCTGAATAGGCTCTTCCTCCTAACTCACCACTTCTTCCACCTCAGGCTCATCCCTCTCATACTCAACTAGACCTTCCTTTTCCCAAGTCTCAAACTCCATTATAGTTAAGGTCTTCTTAGAAGGGCAATCCTTCCTGAAATGTCCATAGCCTTGACATTGGAAACACCTAATTCTATTCTCAGTCAATGAAGTGCTTGGCTTCTGACCCATGAGGCCCTTTCCCTTGTCTAAGGTAGGTGGGGGTGCTGTCTTAGGGGTATCCATGGTTCTCAATCCACTGTAAGGTCTGGTTTGAAAAGGCCTAACAGGTTTTGGTGTAACAGACTTAGTCTTCCCTATCTTTTCAATTCTCAGAGATAAGTTAACAACATCATCAAATGACCACAGAGGTTGCATCCTAACCTTGTTAGCAATGCTCTTATCTAGACCCTCTAAGTACCTAGCAATCCTTTGCTCAGGTTTCTCATTTATATCACACTGCAAGGTGAGCTTTTCAAACTCTCTCAGATAAGATTCAACAGGTTTGTCTCCTTGTTTCAACTTAGACAACTTAATAAACAGATCCTGGGTGTAATCCTTAGCAACAAATTTATCTAACAGTTTCTTTTTCAGTTTGGTCCAGGATTTGATGGGTTCTTTTCCTTCCCTAGCCCTTAACCCTTTCATGGTTTCATACCAAAGAGAAGCATACCCTTTCAGTTTAAGGATGGCTACTTTAAAAGACTTAGAATCATTATATCCTTTGTACTCAAAGATTCTTTCTACTTCTCTTAACCATTCTAACAAATCATCAGGATTAAGACTACCAGAAAACTCAGGGATGTCTACCTTAAGATGCTTATCTATGTGCCTGTGGATGGAAGCCCTGCTCCTTGTTAAGTCATCTGAGTCTGGATACTCTTCATCATCAGGTGGCCTTCCTCTGCCTCCTCCTTGGCCTCTTCCACGTCCTCTGCCTCTTCCTCCAGCAAACAACTGGTTGCCTATTACCTGATCCAGGGCTCTGGTTAGGGTAGTTACAATCCCAGCCAGGTCCTCCATCTTTGCTTCTAATCCTGCCAGTCTCTCTTCACTCATTGGGCTATTTTTGTGTTTTTAAATGTAGTTAGGGGAAATGAACTCACTAAGACTCTCAACCTAAGCTCTGATAACCAATTTGGAGTGTAAACTACTAAGGCTTGTGAGTTTAAGAGAAGTTGAACTAAGTTTACTTAAACTGAAAGCAAACACAGACAGAAATGGAGGCTGTTTTAGAGAGATTGGTTTATATTAACTAAAGTTCAAAGGATATGACTTAGAGAAACTCCCCTACAGCAAAGCACAAGAGAAGGGACTCAAAGACTAGTTCTGAGACAAGTTTAAAGTGTTACAGCAAAGCACAAACACCCTAGACTAGACTCAAACAGCAAGCAAGCTAATCACAGCAAGGCACAGATTTAACTTGACTCACAAAGCAAGACACTGATCAAACACCTTGAAGATTTATCAGGCTTGACTCAAACTACAGCCCTTAGCACAAGTTTGAAAGATTTGAGGGATTTCTCAAAGTTAATTCATTCATAAAGTCTACTTGAAACAACATACAAAGACCTCCTTATATAGGGAGGCTGATATCTTGTGAACCATTGGATGTACAGATCATCCAAGGGCCAGCTTAGGATCTAAACTACTACAACAGACACTAATTAAGAGCCTCACAATAGGACGAGCTCAACAACTATAAAGTACAGACACAAGACACAAAAACAGACTGAACAAAAAAGCAAATAAAGCAGTTTTTGGAGTTTTCCTGAAATGGAAATCTGTTGCTCTGGTTGTCTTGCTGCCTTGCCTGGATGTTTTGCTGCTCCTTTGGACTCTCTACTCTTATTAGGACTTAGATAAAACCTGCCTTGGACGAGGACAAGTTGACTTAAACAAAAGGAAGCCACAATCTGACTTGTACCTTCTCTGCTTTAATGTTCACTAGACTCTAGCTTGGGGTGCTTGTTACTTGAGTTTTTGCTAGACTTCAAAAGGGGTTATCCTAGACAAACTTGTAGCTTAGTGGGTTGGCTTGATGGTAGGCCATGGTGGGGGTGGCTGGGATGCCGTGGTGTACCTCCTTGGTGCTGGGTTTGCTGACTGGTGTGCCTGGTTCTGAGTGACATTGTTTCTGTCTTGTGTGGGGGATGTGGACTGTGTTGGACCTTGGCATGGCTTGGCAAGCCATGGACTATCTTCCTCAATATCTTGGCTTGGTTTGGCTTGAAGTTGGCTTGCCATGACTTGCTGTTTAGACCTTGTGACTCGAGCTTCCATCTGAGGGGGTCTTGGGGTCAGGCTTGTCTTGCTTGTGGCTTGATCATCAAGGCCCCTTGGGTGAGCTCCTGCTGCAGTTTATCGTATGCTACCTTTATCTAAAAATGGTAAGTCAATACTTGACTAATTCTACCCTTATAACTCTTGGTTGACGGATTTCAGCTAAATCCATCTCCTAGTCCCAAGATAACGCTTATCTCGTTGAATCCAATCCAATTTTAGCTTGTGATCGTATCACCCTACTTACCCGAGGTAAAAAGGGACCCACGAGCGTGGTAGCCCTAATGAACACGGGATTCATAGGTGTTACTAATTGGTAAGGCTAATCTCAATTTTTTAAGTTATGTGAGAGGTCTTGTCAATTTAGTTATTAATTCCTTATAAGTGAACTAAATCGGTGAATTTTGAATAACGTTGAATTGACAATCGAGAAATAAAAATGCATGTTGGCGATTTTGGCATGAGTGGAAAACATAAAGCAAGAAAATAATAAATCCTAGTATGGCCATCTAGCTAATCCAATTAACTAGACGATTACAAAATCGGAAACCAACTCCTTGGCCCCTTGCCTCTTCCTGTTACATGCTCCAAAAATGCATCGTCTTTTGGAACACCGACTTCGAGAATCTTCGTCTTCATAATAATTAATTACAAAAGATAAAAATAATATTCCTATTATACATTTGATCTAAAAATAAAATTAAATTATTACAAACGGCGATACGAGATCGCAAATATAATTACAACCGAATCGGTATTCCCTTACATTACAGGTAATACCGATTAAAAAAAATCTAGGCCATACTAGGTACAACTTGCATTAAAATTTAAATAAATGACATTCATTCATTTAAACATAACAACATAAATAAAATGCTGAAAAAATATGCCAAAATCGCCCTTGATACTTATCATGCTCATTCTAGCTTGGTTTTATGGATTTTATCGATTTTTTTAACCATTAAAATCAATAATCAACACTTAAATCGTATTTAAGCTCAAACTAATTATCTAAACTGATTTAGAACTCAAAATTAGTCTCCACTAACTTTGTTTGTATTTAATTAGTTCGAATTGATCGTATTTGCTAAATATAGAGGTTTAATCATAACATTTATGAAATAAACCCAAAAAAAATATAAAACTCATAAAAATTTGAAACCAAAAATTTAGTACATTCTGTAAAGTTTCCAGGAACTATAAAAACCAGAAAAATATGCCTAAAAATTTTGAATAAAGTTTATGAACAAATAACTTAATATTCAACGGTTTTATCAAATAAAAACCATTAAATATAGTTAAACAGTGACAAAAATTATAAAATTTCACCAAGATGATATAAATCAGATTATGAAATGTACCAAAAATTATCAAGACCAGAAAAGGACGTTTCAATTTTATGAACATAATAATCTCACTTTATTGACTTTTATCTCATAAAAATCAACAATCATGCAAAACTTAATTAAAAATCACTAAATTATACATACAGTATGTAAAACATGCATGTGAGATCATATAAAAATTTCATGGCCAGAATAAATATTAAACTATTTTTAGTTAAATTTTAACATAAACCATGCATATTAACATGATTTAAAGGCCATAAATAAAAATAAATAGCAAATCAATCCCTAAAATCACCAAATTTGACCACAACCATTTTGACGTCAGTAGGTATGCATGAAAATCAAAAAATTTGTGCAAACCAATTTTTAACACAAATTTTCAATTTTACCCAAGGTATCGTATAACTCGATTTTAATGCTTAAAATCAACATGCATGTAACAATTGAGCTCTGATACCACATGAAAGTCCTAGACCTCTAATTAGACTCCTCTAATTAATTCATTAAATTACATTAACTTAATGATTTAGGATATAGTTATCATGCATGCAAATATAAAAGCATAAAAGAAAAGATAAGACGAAAGCATCCTTACATCGGGATTTTTTTGGTTAATAAGGGCGCAATAAGAACTCCTTCTTATTGTTCTTGAGCATGTAATTAGTGGATGATCCACCATAAAACAACCTCAAAAGTAGAAGGTCTCCTTCTTGTTGCACCCAAGATTAAACCCAAATAATCTTAGCTTATTATTAACTAGATAATAAGTAAGAATTAATACTACTAATATTATTGTATTACTACACTAGTAATATGACATGAATATTAGTTTGCATGTGAGTTTAGAGAGATGTTGGAGGTTTTAGAAAGAAAAAGAAAATAAGCATAAGAATGAAGTGGAAAAATTGAACAACTTTTGTTCTATTTAATGGCGTTTTGGCCGGCACCCTCTAGCCCCAAAATGAGTGATTTTCTTCTTATTTTATTCACATGCATAATGGTACTGTATGAGATTGTATAATGATAATGATCATGTGTCATACATGTCATAACATAAGGTGGAGTGTAGGATTAGATGAGAACAATCATCATTGATCTCCACTAGCACTATATCCGGCCTCCACAAGTGAAATATGGTCTATTTTGATTTTTGATATTTGTCCCATAAATACTTATAATCATATTCTTAATTATCTTGTATAATTAAGTTTTAATTTGATCATAAAACAATTATATGACTCAAATTGATAATCAATATACGCTTAACTTTTAAGTGATATTTTACCATTATATCAATATATAATGGATCCCACAATGCCCAGTTAATTTATTTTACAACTCCTTGTAAATATAATTAACTAATTACCTCTACCTCAAAATATATGCATAACCTCAACTAATAATGATTTAACGATTGATCACTAAATTAAATCTTGTTTAATTGTATTAAAATAAGACGTAAAATTATTCAGTCAGTTATCGTATAATTGACTAATAAACTTAAGTGGAATGAGTTCCTAACTCAATTTCCAATAAATAACTCTCGTAACGTACATATCAAATATATGTAATGCTCTAATTAAACTGTATCGTATACAAATAATTAGTATTCTATTTGGGTCTCATCCTATAGGTGTGACCTAAAGGGATCAGTTGATCACCGCCGTCATACGACAATAACGTCAAACTCTAGTCAGCTGAGTGTTAACGATTTACGTTAATCAACTGACGTGGAGTATCAAAATATACTAATCATGCCACGTATATTCCAAATGAGATTTATTATATAAATGTACTATTGTGGAGGACACTTACTCCAACACAAACTTGGTGCGAGTCAGGCTTTTTAGACGATGTCACTCGCTTTTGAATAAGGAGAAAATGGCAAAGTACAAGAGTATTGTCCAACGGAAAGAATTAAAGTATTATTGAAGATACTTACAAGAGTTTTTACAATGCTTTTGATAAGACGGAAATAAATATTACAATATTGAAGGCTTGTATGAGAATAACTATACACCGGTATATGATATTTGCGTGTGTATAAATTGATTGGTAAGTTGATTGGAAAATTAGGCCTAAGGCCTCCTATTTATAGACCTAGGATATGGAGGTTATGGATGAAAAGGAACATCCAATGTGCCTCTTGGCCAAATAGGTGCCAATTACTCCTCTTGGGCCTGGCGTGTAGAATAGAGGGGAGGAGCCTTTGGTTCCTCTTCCTAAATGGCGTGTGGGACGAAGGGTGCGACCTTTGTTCCCCTTGGGAAGGTGGCGACATCATGGGGGCTTCGTTCCTATTGATGATCCGCGAACAGGTGTGATGGCCGAAGGGATGCCTTCGTGCCTCTTTGGTCTCGGACGTGAAAAGGTGCGATCAAATCCGTCGTTCATCTTCGTGTTTGGCGTGAATGGGTGTGAGCAATTCCTTGTCGTTACTCTTCATATGTGGCACCAAGTAATATGTCTAAGGGGAATGTATTAGGTGGTTATATTTGAGAGGATGTATCTAATAAGGGGGGATGAATGGTAGTTATTTAGGTTCAATGTATCCAGGCAAGGGGCTTGTATGTGGAAAAGGGATTTGGGAACATGGCCCTTGGTCGTGTTGCTTGACATATTCGTACCTCTTGGCATCGTGACGCGTCACTAACTCGTGAAAAATGTGAGTCGTGACATCTTGCTTGAGGACAAGCAAATGATTGGTTTAGGGGAGTTTGATGGCTACTATTTATATGCATGTTTTAAGCTTCCCATAGATATGTTAGAGTCAATTTCGCGTCATTCCTTGCTTATTTCTATGCTATTTAGCTAGAATATCGATGCTTCCACTTTTATTACATTTTAATGCAGATTGGATGCATTTTGAGCTCTTTGAGTTGATATTGATCATAGCGGAGTCAGTGAAACGGGATCCTAGAAGGCTTGGCACGGGAATCGAGAACATTGGAGATGAAGTTAAGAACAAACAAAGAAGTAAGAGCTTCTGAAGGCTGCTCGATCGAGCAGACTTACTCTTGCTTGATCGAGTCGGACTGATGTCATCCTCGATCGAGTAGGTTCACCTCTGCTCAATCGAGCAACCTAGTCCTGACTGTTTTGAGTTTCTTTATTTTAGTTTTAGTTAATTATTATGTTAATATAAAAGGAAAACTCGTCTTTTATAATTAAGTTACGCTTTATTATTATTAGAACACCTTAAAAAACTCTAGTTTTATCATTATTGCTACTAGATTAATCCATCAAAACTATTGCTTTAGTTCAACGTTGTAATTAGTATTTACTAATCTTCCTTTCTTATTCAGTTTAATTATCATTAGCACTCTAATTATCCTTTGTCCATCTTTTACATGTTGTTAATTATTTTTAATTCCATTATCGTTGTTGTTAGTTTAGATATTATGAGTAGCTAACCTTTAATCTAGGGTTAAAGGGGATCTAGGATGTTAGAAGGGGGATTACTTGATTAATTGCTAGTTAGATCATATGGTTGTCTTTTAATTGTTGTTTTAATTCTAGTAGATTGATTTTGGCCAGAATTAATTAACTAGCATCGCATATTAGGATTATCACCGACCGGGTAAAGACTAATGTAGGATGTCAATCGAATAGAATAAGTTTAATGAAAGCGACCGCATGTTAGACTTAGATCTAAAGGGCATAATTGAGTAGACTTATGACCTTAGGCAACTAGATTGACCTTTTAATCTTCCTCGGGTAACATTCTAGTGAACCTGATCCTTAGATCTTTTAATCTTATTGAGTTCATCTTTACTTTATTGCAAATTAGTTATAGCTAATCAAATCAAACCTTCAAGAAATTGTTACCTTAAGACGGACTTAGTTAATAGCAAATAGATATTTACCGCCTCCCTGTGTATTCGATACCCTATTTACCACTGACTACTTGATCCGATTATGACATGGTCGAATGAAGCTCGCGTAGATGGGGACGTGGTGAAGCTAAATGTGGACGACAATGCTACGTCCATGGTAGCCCTTGTGGACCAATATTCCAACTTAAAGCAACATCTGTATTTAATCCAATGTTTGGATTAAATACATTACTACTTATTACTAATTATTACCACTTGTGACTAATTATTACTAGTTATTATTTCAATTTAAATGCTAGTAGTTATAGCTTGTGTTAATTAGGAATAATGGTTGTTGTTAATTAGGATTGATTGCTGCCTCTTTATTGTTTGGGAGGTAACAAAATGTGTTTGAAGGCTATTTAAAGGCCTAGTTGTAACCTTTGTAAAAATATTCATCAATAAAGAAATATGCAGATATTAAGTTAAAAACTTGTGATATCTCTCTCATTTGGGCGTGTTGTTTACATACCAAGTTTTATTTAGCTTTCGACGCGTTTCGAGTCTAAGGTCTTGAGTTCAATCATCACCATTATTCGAGTTATAGGTCTAACCTGAGCAATACCCCATTGATTCGAGATCTTGGCAGATTTCGTATCAAATATCCTATTGTTATTTTGTTCCGTTCCCAAATTCAAAATGACATAAAAAGTACATGTACTCGGAGAGCTTAACAAACAGACATTGAGACTGTTAATTTGGTCTAATCTGTACCGGAATCAGTAATCGAACAGTCCAACTGGCTGTTTACTTCGTTATTTTCCGTTGCACTCGATCATACAAGTCTTACTCTTTCAAGTATAATTTGTATCACTACTAGTTCGTTGTAATTTAGGATTACTTTGATTAAGGTGATACGACTTCAGCCTTATCACAAGCAAAGCTTTTAGTAATTGGAATATCGGAAATCAGAATGACCAATTGAAGCCTTCGTTGTTTCCTTGAATACCCCAATTAAGAAAATACAATTAAGGAACTAATTGGTAAGTTTATTTTAATATAATAAATTATACTTCCTCCTAGTCACTCATTTCTTCCATATTTTCTTATTGGGTAAGTCCGATTTTATTCGTTGTTTTCCTTTTTGGATATGGGGTTGTGTGATCCAAATTCATTTGTATGTGGGGTAGTGTATTTTATGTAGTCTAAATTCATTTGTTTAATTTTTTGGCAAAAGAAAAGATGAAGAAATGAGTGACTAAATGAAATATATATTTTTAAATTGTAGTAATTATAACAAGAAGTTATATTATAAAGAGATTGTAATTATGTAGCAGATAGTAAGAAAAATGGATTAAATTGTGAATGAAATGAATTGAATGTAGGGTATTTATAGTTTATTAAAAATGAAAAAAAAAGAGACAAAAGAAAGAACCGTTACAATGTAACAACGATTAATTTTTTAGCCGTTTTACCCGAGCTTGGCATGGTCTTGTCAAAAGTTGGTCCGGATCGGGCTAGGGCAGAGTACGACTTTTTACAAATAAATTGAACCACAACCAACACAAGGGGATGGTCGTGCCGCCCGCCGGCCCTGGACCCGATTTGCCTTTACTACATTTACCTCGTTTTGAGCTTGTGACGAAATGTATTTTGTATTGATCGAGACTTATTGTAATTCGAGAAAGGTTCCCTATTGAGAAGGTGTGGACAGAAGAAAATATAAAATGAATAGAAGGAACATGGAATTTGGGACTATCCAAATAAAATCGTTATCATAAGGAATAATCCCAAATTCCAACTTGTCTTTCACAACTCCTTCCTCCCAGCGCCCACCAACACCATCATCAATCATCACTGACTCTCTCTCTCTCTTCTCTAACTTTCTATCTCTCCTCTGCTCGTCATCAACCTTCTTCTCTTATCTTCTAAGCAAAGTATCTTAATTCCCAGATTAATCCACTAACATACCATTACCATTACCATTACCATTTATTTATAATTACAATAATAATACCCGATGGTAAACGGGTCGGATATAGCAGCCACCCCACTGGGTTCACTTGGAGTTAACATTTCCGATTCGGAGCTCCGAGAAACTGCGTACGAGGTGTTCATCGCAGTATGTCGAAGCTCCACCGGCTCAAAACCCTTGACTTACACCCCACAATCCGACAAAACAACCACCACCACGTCATCATCGTCGTCCTCGTCATTCGAGAGGTCGCTGACGTCGTCGTTGTCGACGTTGACGACGTCAGCTAGTAAAGTCAAGAAAGCGTTGGGGATTAAGAAAGAGAAACTAGGTGGAGGAGTCAAAGGAGAGAGAAAGAAGAAGACGGCTGTGTCCATTGGGGAGTTGATGAGAATTCAATTGAGGGTTTCTGAGCAAATTGATTCTAGGGTTAGAAGAGCTTTGCTCAGAATTGCTGCTTCTCAGGTTTATTTTTTTACTTTCGTTTGCCCAATTTTTCGACTTCTCCCCGTCCCAATCATTTATTTATTGGTTTTATCTATAATTGCCATTAGTAATCTATTCTTGTGAATCTTTCTATAATTAACTTGCAAATGTTAGAAAAACCGTTTATTTATTACCCGTTGATTAAAATACAATCGGAAAAGTAAACAAATGATTGTGCATACGCGAATTACATTATTATTTCATTTAGAGCTTGTAGTAGACGATCTGACTAAACTAAACTTGTATAGTCTGGACTGCTTGGGTATGGAATTCGTTCCCGACACAAGGGAGGGTTGTACTTCGTGACTTCGCATGAAGTACGGAACTGGACTCGTTCTTGAAGCCTTATGTTTTCAATTCAAAACACTTGATTTTGTACTTTTCATTAAACTTCTGTTTTGAAGACGCATCCGTTCTCGTATCCTCATTTTAGGAGTCAGTTTAAAAAAGTGCGCCTTGGATGAGGCACTAGCCAAAACGCCTCCGTGCATTTTAAGCCCTCTAGATGAGGCTCACTTAACAAGACTCCTATTACGCACTTTTCATTTTTTTTTTATTCCTTTACATGTTAGCCAACATGAAAATTCCTAAAACTGGTATTTTTGCCTGATTTATTTTGGAAAATACAAATTTGTGACACCTCACGTCCAAAAGCCACGCGTCTTCCCTTACCGCTTTGCGCCTCCTCGCCTAGGCTTCTTAGCGCCTTGCGCATCTTCAAATGAAGTTTAGGTCAGAGTCTACGTATTTTTAGAACTTTAGTCATGACAAATCCGAAAATTGAATATGTATCCTTATCCAGCGCCTTTGCCTGAATCTGAGTAATATAGGTTATTAGTATTCTCAAGTTTTGAAATCTTTGACTTTTTATTTTCTAACATTGAATAATAATATGATAAAAATAATAGGTTTGACTGTTTAAGGGGATGATTTCTGAAATGATAAACTCTACAATTACGTAGAACTTCTGTTGTTTTATGTGTGTATTGACTTGTTCTTGGTCTATTGTACATTTGTACCTTGAGCTGGCGTAGAATAGATCAAACAAAGAAAATTATAAGAATGAAAAGGATTTCTGTGGTAATTATTTTAAAAGGTGAAAGTTGGGGTAGAGGATTGGACATTGTACTGCTACACATCATTATGGGTTAGACAGTGGTTTCACAGAAGCTTTAACAAAAATCGGTAGAAAAGTAAATCATTTATAAATTTGCAATTATATCTGAAACCAAAAGCCAACTGAATGCTGTTAAATCTCCAACAAGATACACTAGTGCAAATATTAAAGAAAAATACCTTATATATCTAACTGTGATTACTAGATATTAGACTAATGACGGCCTTTATATAAATGATCAAGGATGTTGTGTGGAGCTAGTAGTAAATGAGTAATGATGATTGAAATTTGGAGATTGCAACTAATTGGTTCTATTTGCATGAGATATTTGGGCAAATATATGGTGCTTATGAATTTTTGTATGTTTGGAAGTTCTTAAATCATTGCTTGGTACTGTGGACATCCTTAGATTGTTAAATTTTTGTGTTGGCTATCACAGCTTGGAAAACGGATCGAGTTGACAGTATTGCCATTGGAGTTATTACAGCAGTTGAGACCATCAGATTTTCCCAATCAGCAAGAGTTTGAGTCATTCCAGAAAAGGAATTTGAAGATACTTGAAGCTGGGCTGCTTCTCCATCCTCATGTGCCTTTAGATAAGACCAATGCCTCTGCTCAGCGTCTCAAACAGATCATTAAAGGAGCGTCAGAAAAGCCTTTAGAAACGGGTAAGAACACGGAATCTATGCAGGTCCTGCGGAATGTTGTTATGGCTCTTGCATGCAGATCCTTTGATGACACGCTTGCAAGTATGTGTCATTGGGCTGATGGATTCCCGTTAAACCTTCAACTCTACCGTATGCTTCTAGAGGCTTGTTTTGATATTGACGATGAGACTTCCATTATTGACGAAGTAGATGAAGTCTTGGAACTTATCAAGAAGACTTGGGTGATTCTTGGCATCAACCAGGAGCTACATAACCTTTGCTTTGCATGGGTTTTGTTCCACCGCTATGTGGATACAGGTGAAATCGAGGACGACCTCTTGTTTGCAGCGAGCAGTCTTCTTGCAGAGGTTGAAAAAGATGCCAAGTCTATGAAAGATCTTGATTACTCTAAGGTTTTAAGTTCTACGTTGAGTATAGTTTTGGGTTGGGCAGAGAAGAGACTGCTTACTTACCATGATACGTTTAGCAGTAGCAACATTGACTTAATGCAAAGTGTTGCTTCTTTAGCCGTGATCTCAGCGAAATTGCTGGTGGATGACATTTCTTCTGAGTACCGGAAAAGGAGAAAAGAGGTTAATGTTGCCCGCGACAGGGTTGACACCTACATCAGATCTTCTATCAGAGTGGCATTTGCTCAGGTTAAAACTTAGAACTCTTACATCATCTTTACAATAAGTTTTCTCGCACTTCCTTTGTGTACCCTTAAACGATATAATGTCGGTTTCATAATAATAGTACGTAGATTCCTTGAAAATGTATCTATATATCAGCAAATCTTGGATAAACTGTCCTACACTATGATTTAGGACAAGGTGAGCTTATAACGTTTAAGATGAGTTTTCAAGGTTCACCCCATTACCTTAATGTCTAGTTCAAGATGCTGGATAACAACGTTGTGACCCCAGTCTACCATTGAAGTATTGAACTGTCTTATGACTCTTAACAGAAAAATATACTTGTATATAGATACGCTAGATCAATTTTAGAGTGAAAGACTGCATCTTTTCAGATGACGTAGTTGTCTGTTGAGAACAGTGGCCGCTTGCATCTCTTGTACAAACTGTTTGAAGTTTGATATAGTTGAATCTGGCATAGCTGTTATTATGTCTTGCTTTCTTCCTTCTCAAAATTGTCACGTATTTAAGTTTCTTTGTCCATAACGTAGAAAATGGAGAAGATTAACTTGAGCAAGCGATCATCCGGGAGGCAACAAGATCCTATACCTGTTCTGTCACTCCTTGCTCAAGAAGTAACTGAATTGGTGCTTACTGAGAAGGAATTTTATAGCCCTATATTGAAAAGATGGCACCCCCTTGCAGCAGGTGTAGCTGTTGCCACTCTCCACAGTTGCTTTGGGAATGAGCTCAAGCAATTTGTTACTCGCGTCAGTGAGTTGACCCCTGATGCTGTCCAAGTTCTGATAGCTGCTGAGATGTTGGAAAAACAACTTGTACAGGTGGCAGTGGAAGATGCTGTGGAGAGTGATGATGGTGGAAAGGCAATAATCAAGGAAATGCCTCCTTATGAGGCGGAGGCTGTTATAGGAACGTTGGTGAAATCATGGATTGGGACAAGAATTGACCGGCTTAGAGAATGGGTTGACCGAAATCTTCAACAAGAGGTGTACCATCTCTGTCCATCTCTGTTTAATCTTTTTTTTGTCTCACTTTAGGATGTTTTCTTGGTGATTAATTTTTGTCTTCTCATTGTAAGGTGTGGAATGTGCAAGCAAATAAGGAACGAGTTGGCCCTTCTGTTATTGAAATTTTCCGCATTGTAGACGAAACTGTAGAAGCCTTCTTTCTATTGCCGATACCTATACAGCCTACCTTGGTTTCTGAATTGATGATCGGTCTTGATAGATGCCTCCAACAATATATCATGAAAGCCAAATCGGGCTGTGGTAAGTTAAGAACTGAAATGGTGGCTCGTGAAGAGGTTCCTTGTATTTAAAAGCCAAAAATTAAGTAACTTGAAGTTGCCTCGTCAAATTGGCAAGCTAATAACGCCCTTAAGTTATAATACCCTCATGCTAATTACATTCATCGTACTTGTGTGGGTCTTAATGTCATTCATTTGTCTCCCACGATCGAATTTAAATATTCATGCTTCAAGTTTCTTTTATTTAATAAAAAAACTCCAATACTAAGGAATTAACATACTCAAGTTTTATCATCCCTATTACTTGAGTTACTCCAACCGATTGATCATCTTATTGCTTCTTTCACATGCAGGGGTTGAAAATACATATTTACCCACTTTGCCTGCCTTAACCAGGTGTTCAGCTGGTTCTAAATTCTTTAAAAAGAAAGAGAAGTTTCAAGTTCACATCAGGAGGAATTCACAGGTTGAGACTACAAATATGGAGGATCTTTTTGGTATTTCACAGTTATGTGTTCGAATTAACTCAATGCAACGCATCCGCTCTGGAGTGAACGCATTAGAGAAAAAAACTATCACATACCTTAAAAATCTTGCGTCTACTGAAGTTGATGATAATGGGTTAAGGACCAAGTATGAACTTTCTATTGCTGCTTCTTTTGAAGGGATCCTACAACTATGCAAGGCAATAGGGTACAAGATCGTCTTTCATGAACTAGGTCATGTTCTTTGGAATGGTTTATATGTAGGTGAAGTGTCATCTTCTAGAATCGACCCTTTCCTCGAGGAACTAGAACATTATCTAGAAATCATCGCGACAACTGTCCATGAAAGCGTAAGAACCCGTGTTATCACTGATGTTATGAGAGCTTCATTCCACGGATTTTTGTTGGTATTGCTTGCTGGCGGCCCTTCTCGCACTTTCACTCAAGAAGATTCCATGGTGATTGAAGATGATTTTAAGTCACTTTCAAATTTGTTCTGGTCAAATGGGGACGGGTTACCATCTGAAATAATAGACAAGCATGCAAAAACAGTGAAAGCTATTCTTCCCCTTTTTGGGGCGGATTCCGAGATTCTAATTGAGCAATTCAAGCAGGCAGTTATACAGAGTAATGGGACCTCAGCGAAATCCGGGTTACCTTTGCCTCCTACTACTGGTGAATGGAGCGCTACTGACCCAAATACGCTTCTAAGAGTATTGTGTCACCGTGATGATGAGGTGGCAGCAAAGTTTCTGAAGAGAACATATGGCCTGCCGACAAAATTAGCTTAGTCCTCTACAAGGGGACAAGATTCATTCTGATGATTTGTGGCTTTGGTGTTAATATTCTAAACTTGGATTTTTGCTGAAGGAGATGTCCTGATGCTCAGCAATGCAGAATACGTCTGATAAGAGCATATAGGTAATTTAACGCTACTAATCTCTTTTATTCTTTTAAATTCTTTACATCACACCTGTAAATAATTACATAATCCAATAATTATATTAAGGTAGTTCGGAATCCCATATTTATACGTTTGTTATTTTAGAGCACGTCTTGCTTTGAAATATTGTATGATGGCTTTTATAACTAGCGAGTTATATGAAGGTTGGTTTGATTTCATTTTCGTATGCTCCCCCATCCTCTTGTTATTCTTGTATGAAAATGTTGTATGCCAAATCGTATAACTGATGAGCAATAAAACATGAAATGGAATCATTTTATATATGACAGTCGAGCATCATTTTTTGTTCCATTCTCTAATCTTTGAGTCTTGAAAGTATAGCACCATATCAGGCTAGATTGATTATTGTCACAACTCTCGCAAGTCACAAGCCTCTTAGCGAAGCTATATTTGCTTGAACTCTTGAAGACATACTTTAAACAAGATGTGAAAGTCGAAACTTTACACTTGGTATGGTTGGCTATGCGTGCCTGATACTTTAAACAACACGTAAAAGTCGAACTTTACACTTGGTATTGTTGCTTTGAGTGCCGGTCAAAACGGTCCGTTTGAAGCTAGTTTTTTTTGTTTTTCTTTGTGACTGAATTTTACTAGTTGCTAGTACGTGACATTCAACTCTTTTCCGCTACAACAAATTTCAACAGAAGAGCAATTCTTCTTAGGCTGAAATCCCATTTAAGTAGCACAAGGCTACTTGTACAAGGACACACCTTTTGCTTTTGTTGCATTTTTGTGCCATTGCAACATATTTATACGTTTTATTTAGAGGAGGTTTGTACAAGTACAGTGTACATATTATTTAGAAAAGCGGTAACGTCTCTAATTCTCTATTATACATACACAAACTCTCATTGAACGGACACTATCCGTCACAAGCTGAAGACGGATAGTGTCATTCTCACAATATGAAAGTGAGGAGGGCAAATGGAGTCGCCCACTTGCCCTTCAACTTGCATATTTTGCGAGGGACATTATCCGTCTTCAGCTTGTGACGGATAGTGCCCGTCTTCAACATAGATAAGAGTTCTGATACAAACAAATGTGCTTCTTAGTCATCATTCATGACTAATAATAGGTCTTTCATGGTTTTGTATGCTCAAATTTCTCGAGAGCTATTGGACTCTAACTCAAGTAAATTTATTTGTCTTGTAGTGTATAGTGATTATAACCAACCTCATCAAATTTATGAACTTCGCGTAGAAAATAAACTGCTTTGCGCGCACAATTATGTTGTGACCGGTCAATTAGTTATGAAGGAGTTCTTGAAAGGGGTAAAAAAAAATGTACTAACTTTTAAGCATACATAAAGGCGGTAATTTACTAATTTAGTATATGATTTTTTTTGTCAGAAACTACATTTTATTAAGGGCCATTTGTGAACAACAACCTATCATTTTTTTTGCTTTCAACTACTTTTCAGTTTTTCTCTTTGCAAAAGACTACCAAAAGTTCACTTCTGGCGAAAAAAGTCAACTTTCCGGCGTTGACTTGGTCTTTTCTCCCTTTTTCTCACATTTAACCCATATTTGCTCTCTTTAGTTTGGTAAAAGTTCGATTGCATTAAGTTGCTCTTTTCCCTCATTAATCAATCTCAATTTTATATGTTGAATCTTATACAATTATACCTAGGCCTGATAATGAGACGAGACAACTCGCGAGCAACTCGAGATCAGCTCGGTCAAAGCTTGGTCAAACCTCGGCTCGTGTGAGTTCAGCTCGAGCTAGGGCTCGGGCTCGGGCTCGGCTCGAGACCTTAACAAGTCAAGCCGAGTAAACGTTCGCTCGGCTCGAGCAGCTCGAACTTGAGTGTTAGATAAGATTTTTCTCATATTTTATAAAATTATTTTATCATGATTATATATTTGAATCACATATATCAAATTTCAAACTTATTTGTCAAATATTTTTACATATATCTTTCGAGCCTTTTTATTGAAAATATCGGAAGAAAAAAAAATAAAAAATCAACAATTATATATAGGCTCGATTTGAGCTCGAGTCAAAGCTCGCAAGCTTGTTTACGAGCACATTTTTTTCAAGCTCTGGTAAGCTCGAGATCGGCTCGAGCCCAAGTTTTGGTTCTTAAGCACAAGCCGAGCAAGGCCAAGCTCGGGCTCGACTCGACTCGTTAGCACCCCTAGTTATACCCACACATATCTTAGATTAACTTGGTCTTTTCTCCCACCATATATGAAGTTAAATCGGGTAACATTTTAGATTGACTTACTCTTTTTTCTCTTTAATAAACCTATTAATTTTCTTATACCCACCATCTTCATTATAAAGAGAAAAAGAGTGTACTTTAATTTTACTGAGATGAACATTAAGTTGATGAATCATGAATAGTTAATGGTTGTCGTAATGTAAGGTCAGAGGTGAAGGTGGCTGTAAAGGTGACAATGGAGATGAAGAGGGAGATTGAGATGGTTGATGTGTTGATTTTGATTGGAAGAGACTTTTGACAAGGTGTTGGGTATAAAGAGGAGTTTTTCCAGATTTTGTTGGGTGAAGAAAGGAAGAAATATGAGTTGAATGTGTGAAAAGGGAAGAAAACACCAAGTCAACGCGGGAAAGTTGATTTTTTTCGCCGGAAGTGGATTTTCGGTAGTCTTTTGCAAAATGAAGAAATAAAAGGTAGTTGAAAGCCAAAAAAATGAAAGGTAGTTGTTCACAAATGACTTTAAATAAAATGTACTTTCTGACAAAAAAACACCATTACTATATTGTGTAAATTATGTGTTACAGAAGTGAAGATTAGATAAACTTACTTTTAAGCATATGAAGTACATATTTTTTTTTTCGGCAGCAGTAAAGAGACATAACTACATTATGTTTTGGCTTTCGGGGCCATAGTTACATCCATAGGCATACAATGTAAAAACAAATAATATATCTAATGATACTAGTGTCACTTTACGACTAGAAAGATGACTAGGGTCAGCCACATGGTGGTAGAACACAGTAGATCGGTCGCGAGCAACATCGTCCAAATCATCAGCAATACCAACAACTCCCATAGTCAAACGAACCGAACCAGGTACACTTACGTCACAAGTGCGTAGAAAGGAAAGGGGAAGGGCGAGCCGAGCAAGCTTGCCTTCAGCGGAGAAGATTCTCCTACACCATGGTGATCGATCCCTACAGTTCAAAGACCAATAACGAAAGAAGTCGAGCAATTTGATCAGATGAGACAAAGGGCTCCTCGCAACCAATTTCCCAACCAAATACCTCAGAGAAAGATTCAAGGTATAACCCACATTGACCAAAGTCATAGTTAAAAGCAACAACGCCTTAAGGAGGCTCTTATTCCATAAAAGGTAAACATCAACACCTATGGGATCCGAGCCACACATCTCCCCAAAGGAGTATTTATTGGACTGAGACGGAAAATACCACAACAAAAGGCGAATAACAAAGCTAGTCCCATCGGAGAGCCTCCAATATAGCGAAATTATTGGGACTGATAAAATTAAAATTAAGATAAGGGACTTTATTGAATATGTTGGATAACCACTACCTCTAATCCAACCAACACCACAAACCAACCCAAACATACAATCCAGACCGACACCCCAGCTCAAATTAACCCATTATGCCCCAAATGTGTCCCAACAAACAGAGAACAAACCACCAAAAAGACGGAAATAGACCGGGTAATCCTCCAACTCCACCATCCACACCCAAGACAGAGACAACGGAGTGCAAAATAGATTACGACCGACTGACCAACCACTATCCGACCTCGGACAGACCCACGAAACCCAAGGAAGCCACACAAGACCACAAAAACGACATGCAAGGAGAAAACGACCCCAAAAAAAACATGCAAGGACCAATCGGTGGGGGAAGGGGCGAGGGGAAGGGGAACACCGGACTAGAGCATGCAATATCGCCAAGGGGAGGACTGACCCTAAACAAAACGCAAAACGACAGACACTAAAGATCGCCATGGTCAACCAGCAGACTTACCATTAGAGGTGGGGGAAGGGGCGAGGGGAAGTGGAACACCTACAATGAAAAGTCTCCGACGACGACTCCTTGGGCTGCGGCGGCGACAGAGGTACGGAAACCAGCGGCGATCGGAAACGCTAAAGAGCAACCGATGAAAGAAACCAACAAGGGTCGGGTGAAGGAGGAACTCCGGTCATCGGACGCCAAATGGGTCAAATCTCGGAGAAACAAAAGGACATAACAGAGAATGTGTTAATCATCAGAGGAGTGACGGGTTCACCGGAGATGGGCTAATGCATAGCCTCGTCTCCGGTGAACGGATTGAAGGAGAAGTGATCGGACCTGTCGCAAGCCCGATACAAAGATAAATTACCCAGACTAGGCTAATAACAAATTAATGTAATTAGGGAAGTAGGGGTCGATCCTCAGGGAGATAGTGTTTCCTATAAGATGTGAAGTGTCTCGCAATTGGGTCTTATCTAACAAATATCTGGGTTTTGGGATTTTAATTTCTAAACTAATAAAAGGCATAAACGAAAACAAAATAAAAGCAAATGAAAATGAAAACAATAAAGCAGTGATGAATTAACAATGATGAAAAACATCTAGGGAGGTAGGTTCACACATGTAGATTAATATATTGATGCAATTGGATATGGAACATGCAAATAATTCATTGTGAGTTCGTAAGAATGATGTGTTCATTACAATCATAGATCAGATGGTCTAGCAGGCTTTTAGACAATTTACTAGGTCTTAATCCACCATGTCATGCTTTGTCTATTCAATTCACGTATCTCTACCTTGGAAAAGAATTCCATTTTAGTCAATGATTTTCGGCCAGAAATCGTTAACTATCGTTATAGTCCAAACATGCATAGACACAATGTTTTAAAAGCACAATTTCTTTTATCCAATTATCATCTTTTAATCAACCTAACATGGCTACCCTACACCCTAGAAAGGTGACTACTCACTCATGGCGATGTCTAAATCTAAGATGATATTAACAATGAAAACTAGGATAGACATGTTTAGTTGATTTTGACAATATTTTAAGACTCTCTATGTGGCGATAATAACGACGCTAAATTGACAATCTAGGATATGAAACGACGATTATAACGGTACTAAAATGAATCTAAGATAACATGGATAGAAAATAACAATCAAATGGAAAACAATAAGGACATTAAACAAAGGATAAAATAGGAATACCTAGGTGACGATCAACAATGAAAGTGATAACGAGGTATACATTGCTGTCAACCCTGGAACAGAAGGTCCTAGGGTTTGAATTCATGAAGGAGCTATACAAAGATGACCATGACTTCTATGAAGACTGGTTAGCTTAGAGTGAAGGAACAAGGGTACAAGATTCACCCTACAGTCTGCAGAAAGGGTTCTTATTCAAAGGGAACAAACTGTGTGTTCCAAGGGGTTCTTACAGAAATTTGATTATCAAAGAAGTACATGCTAGTGGCTTGGGAGGTCACTTTGGTGTCCAAAAGACACTAGATATCATACAAGACCAATTCTATTGGTCTAAAATGAAGGGGGAAGTGCAGATTGTGCTTAGAAGATGTGGAATGTGTCAACAGGCTAAGAGTTCCTTCCACGCAGGTCCCTATACACCCCAAGCAGTCCCTCACAGGCCTTGGGAGGATGTGAGTGTATTTCATTGTAGCATTGCCAAGAACACAAAGAGGGAAGGACTTTGTGATGGTTGTGGTAGACAGGTTCATCAAAATGGCTCATTTCATAGCATGTAAGAAGACAGAAGATGCTGCTAGTGTTGTAGAGCTGTACCTGGGGGAGATAGTGAAGTTACATGGGGTTCCTAAGACTATAGTGTCTGACAGGGACACCAAGTTCATGAGTTATTTCTGGAAGACACTTTGGAGGCTTTTGAATACAAGACTGTTGTTCATTACTTCTCACCACCCACAGACAGATGGTCAGACTGAGGTGACCAACAAAACATTGGGGAGGATACTAAGGTGTATAGTGAGCAAGTCTTTGAAAGACTGAGATCTTAAATTGGCTCAGGCAGAGTTTGCATTCAACAGAGCACCATCCTCAGCAACAGGGCACAGTCCTTTTGAGGTAGTCTATGGAGTTAACCCTTTAATGCCTCTTAATTTATCTGTTGTTCCCAGGGAAGAAGTAAACTTTGATGCAAGGAAAAGAGTGGAGCAGATGATAAAGCTACATGAGACAGTTAGAAGGCAATTTGAGAAGGCCAATGACATGTACAAGAAGAATGCTAAGGTCCCTAGGCATAAGAAAGAATTTGCCCATGGAGATTAGTCTGGATACATCTCAGGAAGGAAATATTTCCCTCCAAAAGGAAGAACAAGTTGGAGCCAAGAACTGATGGCCCCTTTAAGGTCATTGAGAAGGTAGGGCCAAATGCCTACAAGATTGATCTACCAGGTGACTATGGAGTGCATGAAACTTTCAACATAGGAGATCTAAGCCCTTACTATGGAGATTCTGAGGATGAAGTAGAGCCAAGTTTGAGGTCAAGCCCTTTTCAACTTGGGGAGATTGCAGCAGGAGCTAACCAAGAGGGTCCTCATGGCTAGGCCATGATCCAACCAAGGCAAGACAGACAAGCCATAACTCGAGCCAGAAGCCAAGCCATGACAAGCCATGACCAAGCCAAGCCTAGCCACAGCTAAGCCAAGTCAAGCCAGGGTCAGGCCAACACAAGCCAAGGCCAAGCCAAGCCTAGCCGGACCACTGACCAAGCCATATCTCATGCAAGTGTCCAAAACACAGCCCAACAGAATGATGCTCAGTCTGCACCAGTCATCTTTTAACCTGCTGATATGTCTAGTTTTTATATGATTTTACTCCCTAACTTAGCTCGATTTTACATGATTATTAAACTTTGCTTAGTATATTTGTGAGCTAATAACGTGTTCGAGGTGCATTGCTCGTTTTTGCTATGTTTTGTTGAACTCTAAGCATTTAGAGGCTTTTTCCTAGCACATTAGCAAGCACCAAAAGTCCAACAAGCTAATGGAAGCAAGATGGACCATGTAAAGATAGTATGGAGAATGACAAGCCAAACATGAAGATTTGTGAAATGGGTTGATATGCAAATGAGAAACCAAAAATGAAGCTCAATGCAAGGAGCCCACAACTCAACATAGGATGATCATTTGGATGCTCAAGGAACCCCAAAACTATGTAATTAACCGTAGAATTAAGGTACTTAAAGGCATAGCTTAGGATTCCTTAAGCATTAAATGGATCAATTAAGCAAATATAGCCGGGTTAGTGGAACCCCGATCGGGGTTCCCATTCCCCGATCGGGGTTTGGTCACTGTGAATGCATGCGTTTCAAGTCCCTCTCCCTATATAAATGAGAGGGACTTCGACACTTAGAGGCATCTTTTCTCATATCTTTTCATCATATTTCCCTTAGTTTAAGTACACAAGTTTCTCTTAGTTTCATATTTAGTTAAACATTTGGTTATTACTTTGTTCAAACACTTGGTTATATTTCTAGTTGTAATTCAATCTTTCCATTCAAGCATTTGGGGTATTTGTTCTTCATTTCCGAGTTATACTTCTCGATTGCGGTAATTCTAATTTTAGTTTTATGTTAGTATTCACTTTCGTCCTTTACTTTACAAGTCATTTAGTTAATCGTAACACTAGTTAATCAAGTTTTCATTGTTATTTACATTAGAACTATTAGTAGTAATTTCATTCACTTAGTATAACATATTCTATATTAACAAGTTGTTTTCTTTTGTAATTTTATATTCATCATGCTTATTATATCAAATACTATTAGTTTAATTATCAACATGAGTGAGTAGTTTCATTTGTCTAGGGATTAAGGAAGCTATGCATAATTAGTAAGTTGTAATTGTTAAAATAAGGATGAATTAATATTGATAAATTGTTTCCATCACATGCTTGTATTGTTTTGTTAATCTTTGTTATTTGGCCAATTGCATTGATTAAATTTGTTAATTCATTCTATAAGTCGAGAGGCACGGAATCGGAATAGACTAAGCATGTGTAGTAGGACGACTCTAGTCATAACGAAAGTTTTCTAGGACTCGACCTAAGGTTGACACTAATATCGAGAGATGGGTGTCTTTAGCCTAAACAATTAACAATATTAAGAATTCATATGTTTAACATGAGCATTTACGTATTTGCATGAGTGACCCGACCCCCCTAGACTATTTTAATATTATTGAATTTACACCATATTTTGCTAAACATCAAAACCCAACAAACCATTAAACCGACCTTGATAGTAGTCTTTTCATAGCATTTCATAGCGAAACTCATGTCTCCTTGTGTTCGACCCCTCCTACTACATTAATTTGTGTCTAGGGAAATTTATCTTTGCATGGGTGTGCGATAGCCTATCAAATTTTGGCGTCGTTGCCATGATGTAGGTACTTCTACTCACTATGCTCCCGGTCCGGATTTTTGTGGTTTGGACTATGGAGTTGAAGCGTTTCATGGAGGCTATGGTGGAAGCTATAGTGGCGGGTATGTTGGTGGCTATAGTAGCTATGGAGAGGGGCTTGGAAGTGGGCAAAATATTGGTGAATATGTCACTCCTCTTCAAAGTGATGAACCTAGTGGAAGTGGTGATACTTCGGGAGGTGGTCGTGGTAAGAAGAAAGGTAGGAAGGGTTTCAACTTTTGGCCCTTTACTTGATTGATGCATGAAGGTATCCCCCGTATACATACTAGCTTGGGGAGAGGCTAGCTAGTCTAGTAAGTTCTTTTTGCTTTGCACTTTAGTTTTATTTTTCCCACTCCCCATTAAATATTAACCTCTTGTCTTCCCTGTTTTGTGCTTTGAACCGTTTTTACGGTTAGCTTGGGTGATTTACATGTTGGCACATTAAGGACAATGTTGTGTTTAGCTTGGGGGGATTGCATTTGCATTTTAGTTAGTTGATGCATTTAGTTAGGAAATCTATGAAACTTTGAAAATAAATTTTGTGCTTCACATGCTTTGCTTGCCTACTTTGTATATCCCAATTTTAGCTTAATAGCTAATAATTCTCTATTATTTGACGGGATAACTGCATTCATGGGGATGTCTTGACATAGTAGGTGGAAGATGGAAATTGAACCTAATAAGCTTGATCTTGACTTTTGGCAGGCCACAAATTGGTAAGGTAGAGCCTCCTTAGACCGATGCATCCATATCCGGTCTCTCTTAGGTGAGTGTAGGTCTCCTTATGATTTGTGCTACATCAAATACGCACAAGTATGGTTTTGATTTCATTTCTTTATAAGCATGCATTCATTTGTTAGCATTTTGGAGCCATTCACATGATTAAATTTGCCTTTTTTTGAACCCGTTCACAAAAATCTACCCTTAGCTACATACAAAAATATTGCCTACCTTGTTGAGCTGGTAACTTTGATTAATTTGTGTTTGGGTGCTCATTTAGGATTTGTTGTATTTTGAATTATCATGGTGAGCTTGGTCTTAATGCTTTGACATGAGAAAAGAAAGAAAAAAATGAAGGAAATGAAAGAAAAAAAAAGCATATCTTGTATGGTGAAAAAAAAAAGAATATGATTTAAGAAACTCTCATGTTTTATTCATATATTTTGGAGAGTTTTTAATAAGAATTGTATTGAAAAATTTTGGGATAGTTTTGGGATTGAGCATCCTTACATATGGTTGTTGCTAGCTTGACTTAGCTCTACATACCATAAATCATTTGTTCCCCTTTCTTACCCATTTCTTATTAACTTTCTTCTTACCTATGGCTTCCTTTTCATGCTTGCATTTGAATGTTTTTGGCTTGTAGTTTTGAAATTCTTACCATATTAGATTGCGGGCACACTCTCATGAGTCGAGGATAGGTGAGTGCTACTCACAAAAATCCTTTCACATTAAAATGAGTTTGAGTGTATTGTGAGAGTCCATAAGTCAAAAGATCATGCAAGAGCCGAAAAATTCATTTGAAGTCTTTCATGCTACACCGCCATGTAAATCTCATCCATGTTTTTGCATTATCCTTATGCCCATGTTGTTTCGGGATTTGAGTCATTATGCTTGATAGTTTAAAATTGGATATTGCAATTATGGGGGTTTGGTTGCTCTTCTCTCTTGTCTTGGTCTTATGTGCTTGCTTGAGGACAAGCAAGGGTTTAGCTTGAGGGAGTTTGATATGTCTAGTTTTTATATGATTTTACTCCCTAACTTAGCTCGATTTTACATGACTACTATACTTTGCTTAGTATATTTGTGAGCTAATTACGTGTTCGAGGTGCATTGCTCGAATTTGCTATGTTTTGTAGGAATCTAAGCATTTAGAGACTTTTTCCTAGCACATTAGCAAGCACCAAAGTCCAACAAGCTAATGGAAGCAAGATGGACCATGTAAAGATAGTATGGAGAATAACAAGTCAAGCATGAAGATTTGTAAAATGGGTTGATATGCAAATGAGAAACCAAAAATGAAGCCCAATGCAAGGAGCCCACAACTCAACATAGGATGCTCCTTTGGATGCTCAAGGAACCCCAAAACTATGCAATTAACCGGAGAATTAAGGTGCTTAAAGGCATAGCTTAGGATTCCTTAAGCATTAAATGGAGCAATTAAGCAAAGATAGCCGGGTTAGTGGAATCCCGATCGGGGTTTGGTCTTTGTGAATGCATGCGTTTCAAGTTCCTCTCCCTATATAAAGGAGAGGGACTTCGACACTTAGAGGCATCTTTTCTCATATCTTTTCATCATATTTCCCTTAGTTTAAGCACACAAGTTTCTCTTAGTTTCATATTTAGTTAAACATTTGGTTATTACTTTGTTCAAACACTTGGTTACATTTCTAACTGTAATTCAATCTTTCCATTCAAGCATTTGGGGTATTTGTTCTTCATTTCCGAGTTATATTTCTCGATTGTGGTATATCTAATTTTAATTTTATGTTTTTATTCACTTTCGTCTTTTACTTTACAAGTCATTTAGTTAATCGTAACACTAGTTAATCAAGTTTTCATTGTTATTTACATTAGAATTATTAGTAGTAATTTCATTCACTTAGTATAACATATTCTATATTAACAAGTTGTTTTCTTTTGTAATTTTATATTCATCATGCTTATTATATCAAATACTATTAGTGTAATTATCAATATGAGTGAGTAGTTTCATTTGTCTAGGGATTAAGGAAGCCATGCATAATTAGTAAATTGTAATTGTTAAAATAAGGATGAACTAATATTGATAAGTTGTTTCCATCACATGCTTGTATTGTTTGTTAATCTTTGTTATTTGGCCAATTGCATTGATTAAATTTGTTAATTCATTCTATAAGTCGAGAGGCACGGAATCGGATTAGACTAAGCATGTGTAGTAGGACGACTATAGTCATAACGAAAGTTTACTAGGACTCGACCTAAGGTTGACACTAAACTCGACCAGACCTTGATAGTAGTCTTTTCATAGCATTTCATAGCGAAATTCTCGTCTCCTTGTGTTCGACCCCTCGTACTACATTAATTTGTGTCTAGGGAAATTTATCTTTGCATAGGTGTGCGATAGCCTATCACCTGCTAAGAGGTACATCAGGTCAAGCCACCAGCCCCCACCATAGGCCACTGTCAAGACCACCCTTTGAACTACAAAATTGTCCAGGATAAGTTTTCCAAAGGTTCAGCACAAGTCCATGAAAAATGTCATTCAAGTTCAAGTCCAGAAAGAGTCCAACATGGTGAATTGTCCAATTTAAATCCAGTTGAAGCTCTTCTTTTGTTTAGATAGTTATTAACCTGTTGAAGGAGGCTTATATGACCACAAATAAAGCCTTGAGGAGTCCCAAGAACAAGCAAAGCAACCACGCAATCAGATATGAAGACAAACCGAAGATTTTCCATTTCAGGAAAACTACAAAATCACTTTTCCTGCTTTTGATCAGTCTGTTTCTTTTCTGCTTTATTGTCTATCCTTGAGAGCTGTTGAGCTCGTCCTCATTAGGAGAATTTTGCAAGTAGTTAAGTTAGAAGTTATGAGTTATTGCTGGCCCTTGGATGAGATTTACATCCTAAGGTCCACAACCTTTTGTAATGCCTATATAACATGCTGTTTGAATGTAACCAAAAAATATTAAGCTTGAATGAAAACAAAAACCTTTGGGAATCAATTCTCAACCTCTCAAACTTGTGCATTGTCTGTAGTTTGAACCAGACCTGGTTTTTAACCTATGCTCAAGCTGTGGTTAATAGACTAGAACTTGTTAGCATCTCTAGTTCAGTTATGTGCATTGTCTGTGAGCTGTATTAGTTGTGTTGTTGGGTATAATCCTCCTATCATGTGATCATATGTGGGTTTGATGCTTAAACTTGTTAAACTATTTAGTTGTCTTTGTGTGTTGAGTTGTGAGAGTCAATAACATAGTTATATCCTTGTCCATTTCATGTTTGTTTCAGTCTGTCTTAAACAACCCCAAGTACTATCAGTTTGAGTATTCATTTTCAGGAAAAATAGCAAATCAATCCTATAAATCTTGAAACTATAAACTGTCCTTCCTAACACTCTTAAGATCTTTCTTGCAAAGTTTCAGTATTTGATTCAATCATTTGTTAATTTTAAGGATTGTTTGAACTCAGGATTGCATTATTGCATTCCCTGTGAGTTTACACTGCAGTATCTATCACCCTCGAGAGTAGGGCGTTTATTTGAGCTTAGCGGTTGATCTTGAGAGAGACTTCTGCACCCATTAATTTCCGCATTTTAGTCCCGATCCTAAAAGCTTTCATAGCCTTAGAAGACCTATAGAACCTTGTCATTTATTTCAAGTTTTCTTGCATCTCATTTAGTTTAGTCATATTTAAACCTCTTCTTTGATAGAGCTATACTAGACAATAAAAGAGACTGATAGCCTTAACCGTCCATGTGGATCGACCTCCTTACCCTACTACATTAATTAGTTTTTATTGAGTTTAAAATATTTGTTTGATGTTGGGAGTGCGACATTTTCACTATCCGATGGTAAGTGGGAGAGGAAATGAAAGGAGTTGGGGATTAAGAGAATAAATTGGAGAGAAATAAGAAGGGAAGTTGATGCGGTTCCATTTTACATATTTTTTACCTCCTAATCAACCATGATTCCCGTGGAAATTACGCTAATTAGAGTGGTTTTGACATCGATTCAAGCATGATTGGAGGCAAATTGGCTCTTTTGATAATTGGCGAGCGAAAACCGAGCTAAGATGACCAAGACCAAGACCCCTATAGAGTATTTATAAGGTTTGCGGGTCTACCAAAGATCTTTCACGAGATATGAACATCTTTCACGTGTTGTAAATACGAGGGAAGCAAAAGGAAGCAGCATCAGGCATATCTCTCCCAACCGAGATAAGGTTGGTTTTGCACATCTCCCCCGAGATGTAAAAATATCATCCGAGACAAACTGACACGAAGATATTTTTTGCTTCTTTCTTATCCGAATCTTGTAATACTATAAATACCCCTCTCTTTTAATGAATTGGGGATCTACCTTGAATTTCATCTATCATTAGCATTTAGTTTTAAATCTTTCTTAGTTAGCTTAATCTTTCAATAATTACTCTTTATTTACTTGTTAATCTAAGTTTAATCTTGGGATTTCTTGGGTTAGTATTGAAGAATGGTGACAAGATCTTACATTTATTCAAGGATTCTTCTTATTTTCATCTCTCTTTTAATTACCTTGTTAGTTTTTTTCTTTGATTAATCACTTGTCTTATATCATCATGTTTAATTAGATCCAATGCTTTGTGTTGTTATTAGCATGTTTACTTTTAAGTATGAGTGAGTAGTAATTAAGTTAAGGTTAATGAAGGATTATGGGAATAATAATTAGGGATTAACCCATGTATGTTGGGTCTAATTGTATAGTAACTTTATTCCTAATACTAGCACTCAACATGTTTGTTGATTTTTTTTTTTTTTTTTTTTTGGCAGTAGTAAATATAGTCTTACATAATTCACACCCGACTCTCGGAGTCGGGATTTATTATTACATTATTTGAGACGGAAATTAAACTAAGGACGGGGTTGACAGACAAAGCAGGCTTCTTGAGGAGACGATCCGAGCTAGTCAATTGAGCTAACATGTCTTTTCTCTTCTTTATCATCTGAGCTTCGGAGAAATACCTACAACAAGACACACTTACGCCACGAGGGCGTAGGAATTTATAAGAAAATGATCTACTTGAAGTGAAAGTAGATAAGATGTGTCTTGGAGATTCTTCCACAAGGCTAAGCTTCTTCTTGAAAGAGATTATTCTCCTTTGCCTCCGGACATGATGCTTCAAACATGTTATTACCAGTGGTTAAGCACACTTGTAAGATCGAGAGCCTTAAGTGATGCTAGAACCGTGTTTGTTTGGGTAAATTGACTCGGTATACGCGAGAACTAGCCTAAGTCATCTAGGTAGGATCGCTAGATCGAGAGACTTAGGCCCTGTTCTTTTGGGCTGAATAGGAGCTGAACTGAACTGAACTGAACTTGTAGGAACTGAACTGAACTTATAGGAGCTGAACTGAACTTATTGGAGCTGAACTGAACTGAACTTATAGGAGCTGAACTGAACTTATAGGAGCTGAACTGAACTGAACTTATAGGAGCTGAACTGAACTAAACTAAACTTATAGGATCTGAACTTTTCTGAACTTAATTTTACTTAATTGAATAGAATTTATAGAATCTAAAATTTACTAAAATGAACTTTATTACATAAGGTAAGATAATAACATAATTCCAATTTATATACATTGGTTTGTTCAAATAGATTACTACGTTGACATCATCTTTATCTGTATCTTTATCTTTTGGAAAGACTGTCATAAAAAAAAAGTATACTCTAAAACATAAGGTAAGATAATAACATAATTCCGATTTATGTACATTGGTTTGTTCAAATAGATTACTACGTTTACATTACGATAAAAAAAAAATCACATATTACATCGTTTTCTAACCATCTATTTCCATATCATCATCTTCCTCATCACTTTCTTCTTTATCTTCACTATCACTCGTAACAACGAATCTATTGCCTCGCCAAATATTTTTTACTATCTTGTTTCGTACCTTTAACATGGTTTTTTTCCGCTTATCATTAAACATGCCCAAATCTACTGTTCCTTGAATATTCACGTCATGTTGTAGGGATTCCAAGAGTATGCATCCTTATAAAATTATGGAGTGTGAATGTATAAAACAATAATAGACATTTGATACTTTTGTGACATTCGGGGCATATTTTTTAACACCCACCTTTTTTTCAATTGACCAAATGTCATTCCACTAATTAATGTCAAATGTTTTTATATCGGTTTTCATAAATAATATATTCCGTATAACTTTTCTGAACTTAATTTGTAAGAATTGAATTTTTCTGAACTAAACTTATAAGAGCTGAACTGAACTGAACTTATAGAAGCTGAACTAAACTGAACTTATAGGAGCTGAACTGAACTGAACTGAACTTATAGGAGCTGAACTGAACTTATAGGAGCTGAGCTGAACTGAACTGAACTGAACTGAGCTAAACTGAACTTATAGGAGTTGAACCGAAGTTAAAGAGGCTGAGTTTAAGTCCAAAAGAACGGGGCCTTAACCCACTAAACAAAGTAGATCTCTAATCGACTCAAGACCGAACTACTAAACCTTAATCTTGCCAATATGAATTCATTGACCCTAGTTTCCTTTCTTATCAATTTTATCTCGTTTAATCTAGTTTTCCGCTTTATTTCATTTCATTACTTTCATTAATTTGTTTAGCTTATAAACCAAACCCAATTTGTGACAACCATAACACAACTAGTTTAGACTTGAACTTTTTAAACACCCTCTGTCGTTGAGGATCGATCTGGACTTCCTTGATATGCTAAGTTGAGATTGTAAATAAATGAGTAAAATGCGTACTGCGAAAATCAGCACTCAAAGACGGAACAATTCGTTAAAGGCATATGTGAAACTTTCTCTCATATATTCTGAAAATCTCGGTTAAGTCAAACTGTCCTCCCTGATATCTTTTTTCTAGAAATCCACAATTACAGCTATGGATGGTTTACAAGTAACTGACCTATGAGCGCTTCATATTGACAAAAAGAAGCAATTATGTGAGGGGGGAAAGCCGGAAAGGTCTAATGCCAAGGATTCCTCTTGGTGGTGGTGCTCCGTTTTGAGGTGGAAGAGATCCTTTTCTGCCAGATACAAGAGTACGAGTTGTGAGAACATCGATAATAGTCATGAATGTATGTAATAATAAAAAAAATCGACAATTCAAGTAATTACCGATCTCGATTTCTTTCCTTTTCCCTTTATTCTGTTCTTTTGAGGCTTCAGTTTGTATATGCGAACCATCCAGTGATGTGATGTAAATGCCTGAATTAACAAAAAGAAAATATTGACAGCAACATATTAGCAGTTGACTGGCTACCAGGAATATACATGAACGAAAAAGGATCAAAAGTCGACAAATATCCCATAAGAAAATAAAATGAAAATGAAACTCGCAAGATTATCCGACTAATGTCGAGTTTTGACATTAATGAGTCTTAAACTCTTGCATATCTTTGCCATATATTCTTCTTCAAAGACTGTTTGTCTACAAGTAAAATTGGAATGGGGTGTACAAGAATGTTCAATATTGAAATTATTCCATAGAATCAATGCTGACTTAGAAGAATCCATTATTTTTCCTATCTGAACATGAAGCATTTGATTTGGTATTGGTAACTGGTAAATGAGCAAAATACAATGGGAATTAACGAAAGAGTTCATATTCCCATATCGGAATACTTTTCCAGTTGATTACTTGAAAACACTAAGACGATGTAAGAGACCATTCAAATCAAATGATCCTGCCAAAGTATCATGTAGAAAAATGAGTACAATACCTCCTCAAAGTGCGTTAGCTTGAAATATTTCTTCCCAATTTCAGTTCTGCGCACTCTGTCAAATCCTTGTCCATCGGATTCCACAAATCTACATACAAATAACACAAATAAGTGCTTGTTTTACTCATGAATGAAGACAGGAGGAGAGGGAGGGGGAGGGGAGGAGTTCTCGGGTGAAGTACTGAGATCAAAAGAAGATTAACCTGTAATATGAAAGCTTGTACATCAAAGAATTTGGCATCGTTGGTGTTGCCTCAGAGTCAATGCAGTATTCGCCATCTCTCTTTTCATGAAAATAGAAAAGTCAGAAATAAGCACTACAGGACAGGAATATTACGTCACATTTATAGCCTTATAGGTATAGCATGGGTTTGAACCCTGTCAGTATGAAAGATTGTCCTTGTCACTTTCTTTACACCCAAAAAAAATCAGATTTGAATGGATAAGGGAAAAATGGAGCTTACTTTATAAAAGAACATACAAACCAAATTATTCATACAGCTTATAGAACAAAAACTCAACTTAAACCAGCCTACTTACCAGATAATCGGGTTCCTTAATATGGGGGAACACACCTCCTCCTATCCGAACCATCCATAAGAACTTGTTTATATCATCACTTGGGTAGCCCACAAGACATGTGTGAAAGAAGTTGTCATTTGCAATTTCAACATAGCCTTTCAAGTAAACTTACAGAAATCAAGAAATCGAACCTCCAAATACAACAAGGACATATTTAACATCCAGAGAGTTAAGTATTTCCCATGCTGCCTTTTCTGGAGAAGACATGGCAGTTCCAACAGTAGCAATGTGAGTGTTGTTCCAGGTATTATCGTCAACAATCACAGTACGATTAGCCATTGCTGTTGTTTGGTACCCATAGTCCCACCAAGATGCCACCTGCATAAAGCTTACTATGGTAAATTTCTATAATTTGTACTATCATTAATTTAGGAGTAATAATCAATTTATGTTTTCCTGACATGATATTGATACAGATATTAGAGCAAGAAAAGTAGATCCTGTACGAAAATACACTAAATCATTATGGAATGGAAAAAAAAAAGCAGACGCAGTCATAAAGCACGGAACCAAAATGTAATGAAGTTCCCAAAATGTTGTTTCTTTGCATTACTGCCTTGCCATTGCGCTTGTAATAAGCTCAAAAACCTTCATTACTAATTGTATCACAGGATGAACAGCCAACATATACCTTGATAAATAGTTTCAATTAATTTTCTAACAAAATGTGTGAAGAACATCACATGTTACATGCTAAGGACAGAAACAGCCTCTACAGTTCGATAGGAGTTCTCAACATCATGCTGATATAAATGATGAAACAAACACACTTAACTTTATCATCAAGCAAGACCAACAGGTAGCTGACTTCAAAACCATTTGAATGTAAACTAAAGCATAGTTTCTTTATGGAAAATTATTACAAGTTCAGAATACATAACTATCAAACATATCAAGATAGAAATCCAAACTAACCTTGTCATCCACCTCCGTGTTGTGGCTTAACCAAGCATAAGCTTCTCTGAAATCATCAAAAACATGCAGACCATCTTGTGTATCAGATGTTAAGACGATAGAAGGAGCTGAGTATGCTTCCGCTGCAGCCCAAACACAATGTATCTGCAAGAAAATTCAGTTTTCTAGCTCAGATCTCTTCTAGCCAGAAAAAGTTGAACAAAGTGTTGTAGCAACTACGGTGTAGGCAGAGTGCATGATGTCCTAACACATCAGATCAAATGGGGTTAGGTCATGTTTGGTTAGGATGCATAATCACCCAATACCCCATGCATACCCCAAGACATCTGATCAGTAAACATGCTGAACTCCTGAAAGGCCACACCTTCAATTCCATAGTTAAAGGCCAAACAACGATCTCAAATCAGATTTCGCATTTGCATTCAGGCCCATGTAGATGTCCACGAACCTCCACTTGCACCACCCCATACCCACAAAAATATAAAATCTGGCATAACAATAGTGTTTTCCTAGGACATTAAGAATACCACCATGCATCACAAGATCTTCCTAACCTAGGTAAGGCCGGGGGGGTAGGATAAAATTCATATGGTTTTTATACACAGGGCAGATTCAAAGAGTACCAACCACATAAAATCCTCCCAGCAATAATATTAAGAGTAAAGCTATTAGAGATGCTTCAAATGGTAAAACAAGAAGCCTTCTTTCAATACGGGACCTCAAAGAACCATTCCCAGCAGATTCCTTCTCCTTATTTTTGCCCTTTTTAGAGGTCCGCTCCTTTGCATTATCTTCATTTTTATTAGTTTTTGTGACATCAGTTTGTAACAAAGCACTGCCAGAAGTCGTATCTCCTGCCTTGACAGTTAATTTATTAAAATAATTAGCTAAATTCAAACAAAACTTGCAAGAAAACCAAAGCAAGGATCCTCAATGCTCACCACATTTTCTGACCTATCTAATATTCCAGGCAACTGGAATTTAATAGAACGAGTAAGCACATCAAAAGCTTCAGAAAGGGCTATCCCAGACAATATGCACGCTGCTGGGGCAAGTACAAGCATAAGACGGACCTACAAGCATATCGAAAGACACATGTCACTCATAAATTGAGAAGGTTTCTAAAGGCTAAAAGATAGAACTGTTAAATAACCGCTCACAAAAAATTCCTTGATTTTCTTACCATGACCCCTGAAAAGTAAACTGATGTCACAATGTACATGATTACGAATGAGCTTGCATCAGACAAAGGTGAGAAACATGCCTGCATGAAAAAAAAACCACAAAAGAAAGGTGCATATATCACAGAGGTATACTAATGAAAGAACTCCATCGATCACTTATAACATTTCCTTAAACAATAAAATAACTTACAATAATTCCAGCGGGCACCAAGAACGCCAACACATTAATGTCCATGAAGTAAGATGGCCATGTAGGTGGCTGATGTTCGCTGACGCTAGCAATAATTGGAATGTATTTGCTTGCATATGTCCTAGTTTACAAAACCCCATAAAACACAAGGAAGAATTTCACAAGTCAGATATCCACTTATCCAGCCATCAGACATTATAAGCGACACAACTGCTTTTGGATTAATCATAATGAAAATTGAGAATTGTATTGACGTACAATAATTCACAATATAAGACTCGTGCTAACATTACGATAAAATGCACATATCTGTCAGACACTTAGACCTGACGACAAAACAGTCGGAATGGTTATGGGAGGGATCAGTTTGGGTCAGTTAACTTCAGTATATAAGATGTAATTCGGTTAGGGACATGGGGTCGTGTCATTATGAGGACGAGGTATATTTTAGGTGTCATGTTACTAGAACATTTCTGGGTATGGCCGCATGGGTCAGTTCTGGTCGGGTGGCTATGGGTTGGTTCATTAGGGTTTCAAACGGGCTTTTCTCGTAAGGGATTTTGTCATTTGGGCTGTATATTACACATTTCGAATTCCAAGTTAGTCATTTCGGATAAGGTCATCATCATGTCGGGTAGTTTTATGCAGAGTACTACAAATTGGCACATAAGGTCAATCTCAGGTTTTGAGCCACATTTGGGTTGTTGATGAGATAATTCGAGTTACGCTGTATTTTTTTTTTGGGCAGCAGGAATTAAGTTAAAAGATGTTTCTGACATAGAAACTGCAAGGCTTATAATATAATTTTCACTTAAGCAAAAGTAACTGAATCTAAAAACAAGTTATGCAGAGGTTACTGGTTACTATGAGATTATAAAGTTTCACCAACTAGTAAAAAACAACAACAAAAAATCTATTAACTATTATAATAGTTATAGCAAGAGGGTTGTAAGAAAGGTTTTATTAGTAGATTGATGTGTAGAACATAAGACCTCTTCGCTTTTGTCTCTTTAAGATATCCTGGCCTTTTCTGTATTCTTTCTCTTTCTTTCTTAACACGATCTTTTTATATCAAAATTCTATATTAAATCCCTACCTTCCAAAGTAAGTTCTGCTCCTGTGATCTCTATTACATTTGTCCATTCCTCTTAAATTATTCTTCTTTTTCATCTCTCTTCAACTATCTCCTATATTTCCTTTTCTTATATGATTAATATGAAGATTTCACGATAAGTCATGACTAATCTTATGATAGCATATGTTGACAAAATAGAGACATCAATTAAAACAACTACCCAGGAATGAGTATCTAGGAAAGCCAAGATGCATTATCCAAACCGGTCGAAACTCAAAAGTCTTTTTGAAATACTCATATAACTTGTCTACATAGCCTACCTCTTAAAAGTGTCACTTACATACTGACATCACTTAAGTTGGACATAATCGGGCTTTAATTACCAAAAGCACCTCCCTTACTTCATTTTGCAAAACAGGAGCTGAAGTTTTGATATAAAAACAGATGACTCACTTTCTAACTACTTAGAAGGCCATTCTTAAGAACATAATAGCAACACATTCCGTTTGTTTTACCTCATCCTCTTCACTATAACACACTCAAGTCACTCAACCATTGGTATACATTTGATGGTGCCAATTGAGCATGCATCCTAGGTTTGAGGTGTTTACAGCAATGTAAGATATCACAGTACGTGCCTATGCGAAACCAATGCCTTGCATCAAGCATCTTTCTATGTGAATCAATAAGTGATATGGATACCAAAGTCATCTATGATGCCGTCTTGCATGTCCTCATACTTTTACATTTCATCTATCTACCAAAGCTCACTATATTATAAATTTCTCCACCAATACCCTCATCTATTCAAAATTCCCCTCATCTATTCTTTTTTAACTACTGACTCTTTTCCCCCTATCAAAAAAACAATGGATGATAGAGTAACAACAATTGATTCTTGATATCCCTTTTCAGCCTTCAACGTGCTTAAGATAGTCTAGGAATCTATAGCATGTGCATGCACATGCGTGTTCTGTGCGCTCAAGCTTGCACATCTGTACAGAACTACATATATACAAACATTAAAACATAAACATGAAAAAATACATACGGATCAAGAAGGCTAAGACTTCGTCCACTCCATCCCATTGTTGGGCTTGAAGCAACCAGTGCCATAAGTACTGCTGCTACAGCAAAACAGACCGTCCTGAAGATCACCAACATATTGCAATCAGTCAAATATTTACTAACCAAACATTAAGTCAAAGGTATAACAATCACCAATTTGTAAGCTCCAAATGTTTGGATGAAAAGCCATAGAAAAGATAATCAATTTCTTCTCGTTTCAAAACAGCTGGAAGTAGGATGAACTACTTATGAACTAAACTGTGACCAAAGTTCAAGAAAAATGTCCAGATTTTCAGCTAAAGATTTTCTACAAGCACATTGATGCCGTGTCAAAAGTAACTACCTCTATCTTGGTAATGTTAGGGTGCAAACCCAAACCCATGTCTCACATCGGTAGAATAAAGGTGAAAGAATATCTTTATAAGTGTCCTTAAAATATAATAGTACGGATCCCTTTTAGGAAGGATCCCAAGAATAAATTTGTAAGGGCTTGGCCCAAAGCAGAGAATATCGTACTATTATGGATCGTGGACATCGGCTCAGCAGAGGCCCAACATAAGGATATCGACACTTCCGCATGACAAGTGGTATCAAAGACCAAGGTTTGACAGCATCATGTCGAGACTTGAAGGGTGCCTTACACAATAAGGCGTGGAACTCCTAATAATTCGAGGGAGAGCTAATACTTTTCTCGCGTTGATGCAATGGATGCGGACCCATAGGGTGTATTAATACCTGCAGAGGAGTTTGGTACGCAAGTGTAGTACATTCACATAGACCCCTGATGGGATATGGTGTGTCGGATAAGGGGAAGTTATCAAGACTTGGTGATGCAGGGTGTGGTGTCTAGAAAGTGGGGCCATAAGGTGTTGGGAGGTTCTCCTTGGAGGTCAAGGACCGAGTTAATAAGATTATTGTAATGAGGGGAGAGTTGAGGGTGCAAACTCATGTCCAACATCGATAGAATAAAGGTGAAAGATATTTATAAGTGTCCACAAAATATAATAGTACGAGACATTTTGAGAAGGAGCCCAAGAGTAAATTCGTGAAGGTTTGGCCAAAGGGGCCATATCGTTTCTATTATGATCGTGGGCACACAGGCCCAACATAAGGGTATCGACGCTTCCACGTAAAAAGTGGTATCAGAGCTCAAGGTTCAACTTGGGCCTAGACCTTATGACATACAAATAGTGGAGCTTGGAGAGCGGACAAGATAGCATTCACGAGTCACTGACGCGTGGGCTCGATCTGACAGACTGTTTGCAAATCTGAAGCCCATGGGTGGTACGTTGGTGATGCATCGAGTCAAGACTTGAAGGTGGCCTACATTGTAGGGCATGGAACTCCTCGCTCAAGTTAGAGCCCGGTCACGGCTAAGTGGATGAAAGGCGGCATAAGTCTTGTGGAACAAAGACCATTTATGTACCAGGGGCCCTTATCAGGCTCGGTGCCAATGACCAGGAGTATGTGAGGGCACTCACTTGACCAAGTGGTGACATGTGGTGCAGACATGGCTCGGTAGCATAGTGTGTAGGTTAAGGGGAGGTTATCTTGGTGATGATTGGGTTGTCTAAAAATTGGTTAAACTTGGAGAGTGCAGAAGTTCTCCGTAGAGGTCAAGGTCCAAGCCAAGATGATGGTCCTTGGTTTGAGGAGAGGTAAAAGGGCACCCACATCGGTAGTGTAAAGGTGAAAGGTCATGTTTATAAATGTCTATAAAATATAATAGTACGAGGCCTTTTGAAAAGGATCGCAAGAGTAAATTCATGAGAGTTTGGCCCAAAGCGGACAATATCCTACTATTATGGATCGTGCACTCTTAACGGTCTTGCAATATACTCCCTCCTATTCTACATAACCTTCCCTCTTTCCTTTTTCATCTATTCACAATATTTTCCCTCTTTCCTTATTTAGTCAACTTCTATACTTATTTTAATCACATAACCCCACAACAATACCCCACAATACTCATACTTTATCTTATTTTAATCACTTTACCCCACAACAATACTTATTTTAATCATCTCACCCCACAATAATACCCCACAATACCTTCTCTCTCTCCAATCACCTCACCCCACCACAATACTTTACCTTATTTAATTAATCATCCTTAATTTTTGTGTCATCTATGAAAGGGGAACGTTATCGGGAATAGGAGGGAGTAGTTAGCCAATGATGTCGATGGTAGACCACTTAATAGATCTCATCTCACAACCAGAAAGTTCTATGATCCTCCACATGCTTGAAACTTGAAAGTACTAAACAAAAATTCAAATTTCCTTCTTTGTAAATATTTGTGGGTACAATGTACATGAGCCTCGGTAAAGAACTCATATACCTATGAATGATGCAACAAAACAGCCTTTTCCTCCATACATCGGAGTCATCTGGTGGCGAGATTTTAAGATAAGAGGGTGGGGTTTCAGAGTAAAAAAGTGATGTTTCCCTTTTTATTATAACAAGCTTTTTTAAAAGTTCTCGCCATTTAAATCTAAAAGTTCAAACCTGCAGCACAAAGATCCAGATACATCCTCCTCACTGGCAGATGTCTAATAGCCTTGAAACACTTAACATTGCAAGGATTACTTACAGGCCAATGGATAAGACAAAAGTTACAGCTACTTTGAACATCTGCGGTGTAAGAATTCCCTTGATGTAATATACAAGAGCAACTACATGGATAATAATGAACACCTGCGGCCATTTTGATAAATTAAAGTATGAAACCTCATCGTGAAAGAAACACTAGTATACATCAATTGCAAGTAACTAACTAATATCATGTTATAAGAAAAGTCAAAACCCATTAATATCAATTAAACAAAACATTATTCAATGGGAATAAACCCTTTCTCTCTAGAAAAAAATCTCTCTACTAAACCCTAGCCTCCATCATCAAAATACGAGGGGCTTCCATCGATAATTTGTCGATGGTAAGCCCCATAATCGTTTCATCTTTCAATTAGTAGTATGCATATTTATTATTTAGTCAATAAAAGTCTCCTTTTTGGTGAGAATTGTTTTTCAGTCCCTTATTTCGGGGGTTTTCCATTCATTCGTGGCTTTACTTTCATCGGTAGTGGCAAGAGTAGTTTGTTGATGGTTCGTCGCACGTTCTTTCGAAGGATACATGTTATTTGGCAACGATCTTTGGAACCAGTAAGAGGTAAATTTATCCCAGAATGAATCAAACGAAAGATCCCCTCATCAAAAGCTACATGAAGAGAGCGATACGAGGACGAGCCGAATTGTCAGATCATGTTTTGAGATCCCTAGTTTATAAGAGAATAATTTTTCTTTTGTTTCAATTAGATTTGTTTTCAATTATACATCTCCTTTGTAAGTGCCGTAAGGCATTCTATTAATGAATTGTAAATAAAAATAAAACCATTAATATCGACTATTTATATTGGCAGTATAGATACAACTTTAAAAAATGGCTTACCAAGAATGATGCAAAATGTTCCGAAGTCATAACTGCATTAAAGCCAACAACAGGTACCAAAGCAGCTAAAAGTGTGCCCAAGACTACCTGGACGCATGAGGACAAACTTCAGATAACCAATTATGCTCAAATATGATTCAAATCAGCATTTAACAGGAAAACAAATAGTATAAACTAAATTGGTTTATGCAGCAACTGTTAGTATTTAATATTTACATTAGCAAACAGAATTATCCAAGAAAAACACATGCGTAAGAAAAGAACGTCAAAGTTAGATATTAAGTTGTTATCTTAAGCTAAAGAACATAAGAGTATTATTCATCTTTAGTCAGATAAAAATAAACAAAAGAATGGTATTTGGGCCATATGGCTGAGCTTTCACTAGACAAGTTTGCACTAAAGAGGATAATTATGTTTCATTTAAATGTATATCTACATCTCAAACGTATCTAAAGGACAGGTTAGATTGTAAAAAGGTTGCGTTGGTTAGAAACTAGTTGCAACCTTTTCAAGACCTCAAATTAAAATGATTTCAGTTGTTCGTTTTCGTAAAATATTCTAGTGTGTATCACCAGAATTATGATTACTTCAGGCTTATTCATCAGATAAAAGAACTCCTACTTAACATACACAGAAACATATAAGAAACCTTCATTGCTTCACAAGAGAGAAGGGGAAAACAGAAAGAAAGGAAGCCCGAATTATTACTAAAAGTAAAAGTATTTTCGTTTGGACAATCTACGGATGAACGATTTGTCCACTGCTTACATGAACTATTTTTGACAGAACTATTCTGTGCTAAGATTTTGTAGTGTTTGAACAGCTACATAAAATTTTAGTAATTTCAAATTCCAGATTTCGGAGGTGTTGAAATCAGATTCAATGATTCATCATCTGATCTGATTCCTTTTTCTTCCAGTAACAAACCCATTGACTAGCAGAAGAGAAGCGAAAGTCATAAGGATAAACTTACAAGAGGAGCATAAGCAATATACAGCCTGTGGGAATACCGACCAGTTACTATGCACAGCATAACATGCATAGGAATTAGGTTAATGATGAAGGTGTATCCGCCCCAAGAGCAAACCTATTGGGAAACATAAATGTCAAATCAATATACAATAAGGAACTTATCAAAACTTCTTCAGAATAAAGCCTACCATATAAAAGTATGCTATGGCATTCAAAGTGGCATAGAACAGTGAACCAGTATTCAGCGTCTGCATTCAAATAATCACAATTAAACTTAGAAAAACAGTCACAAAACATCTACAATCATTGACACAAAAGTGAGAAACCTGTATGAGAGCAGAGAGGACAGAGTGACAAACATAAAGAAAATTAACTTACTTTATGCTAAACCTACCAAAAATATATCTTAGAACTCACCTTAATATAAAGATAGAAAGTAAATATCAAAGCAAATATAGCAACAGCTTCATTGTCATAGCTGCCTGCTACAGATCGAGAAATATAGGACGGCACCTGAAAAATACACCAGATAATAGGCTTCAAAACGCAATGCAAAATTATCTTTTCAAAAAAATATTGGACCCTCAACGTTTTAGTTGCACATGTCAGCGTCTTAAAATACTTGTGTAGTTCAATCAGAACTATACTATCTTGTGTGTTGACCTGAAAATTGATGTTCCTACATTCTCCAACAATTTAAACACTTGGCCAGTTTCCAGATTATCCCATTTTATAGATGAGATGTAAATATAACCGCAAGTTTCATACCAAGAATATAAGTTTGGAAAAGAAAAAGAGAAGCCATGTTAAGCATTAATAATGATCTTCAGCTCTTACTCTGGTCACCAAGGTTACGAGATGCTGACTTAGCAAAGGTCAGTAAGTCAGTCAGCTTATGTAACTATTTTTTTATTTTTTGAAAGGGCTATGTGACTATATTTGATTGTTTGTCATCCAATAACTGTCTTTGCAAGCGTACGAAACTTTCTATGAAATGCTTTCAAAACAAAAGTGGAAATAGAGAACTCTCCTGCTCTCTAGAGAAATGCTAAAGCTGTACAAGCAGATTCGGATAATTGACTTTGTCACACTCTTGGTCTCCAGATGTATTAGCCAACATCTAGATAACAACACCGCAACACTACAAAGACTAGAAAGCCATAGCCTAAGTTTTAGTTTATAAATCAACAAGCCTAGGAACAGAAGGAAAACAGCTTTGATAAGTTAATGAGCTCAACTGAAAAAAACTCGAATTAATGTTTGTGTACTCTTCCAGTGTCATTTTGGGCGCCTCATTTCGGCTTTTTGTATTCAAATATTCAGTAATTAAATAAACGACAAACAATATAGCCAAATAACTTCCAAGAACTCAAAAGTTCAGGCAGACAATGAGACATCAGAAAACCCGTGTTTACCATGCCTAAAAGTAAAGCAGCTGTCAGTCCTGCACCTGGGCCCTTGACTTCCTGAAATAACAAATAATATGGTATCAGCCAATCAAGTAGGGTACAAATTTTCTTTTTCTTATTTTCCCGTAAGTGTAATGAGATGTGTCAAATCCAACCTTTGTGAGCAGATAAGTGGCCCATGAAGCAAACGCAGAAAAAATTGGTGCAGTAAACACACAGACAGTTTCCACGGATAGAGGAATGTTCAAAGAATTCAGAAACCTGACATGATAAAGTGTAGTTAACGTTCACCCTTCTATGATTTAAAAGAAACCAAGCTCTAGCAGTAATAGCATAAAAAGAATGTACTTAAACTTGAACCAGAATTGTCACAACTGAACATAAAAGCAAGGTTAGTAGCATTTCAAAAGAATGCATCAGTGAATAACCAGATAAAACATACCACCATAGAGTGCCTGCTGTGAGAGTTAATCCGGGATACACTGTTCCACCAATTACACGACCCAGTGGATACCTTCACCAAAAAAATCACATTCAGTACACTGGAAAATCTGTAAACCAAATGTTTAACATAAGATTTTATGTCACATATGTAACTGCAATTACCAGGTTCTGTCGTCAAACCAGTTCCAAAAGTCATATATGCCGTTCTTTGTGAGAAACTGATTTGGCCCTCAAACAAAGAGTCACGCCATCAGACATCAACTAGCAATATTCACATATATCACATCGAGATGAAGTACAATTGAAAGTACAAATCACCGAGTAAGATCACCAACAAAGAATTGAATAATGAGAAACATGCTATACATGTCTGAGTCTCTGAAAAATTGAGAATATACATACAGATCTACAGGTGATCATGGATTCCTATTCTATGCCTATGTATCTACAAATTAATTAAGAGCAAACGTTTTAGTTACAAAACCAGGTATTAAAGGTACAAACTCATCAATTTTTCACAATAAGAAACCAGAAAAACAATTTACGATCAGTATTGCGCCACTTGATGGGGAGGGTCAGAGACAAGCACTTCACAGGGTGCCGTACAGTTTCTACGATTCCACGGCAAAGATTATTGATGCTACCCACTGCTACGTAATTTCAGTCTTCCCATGCAAAGCGACACCACGAGACATGTAATGCTTAACCTCATCAGCATAAATTAGGTAACAGGAAGTGAGAGATGGTTGCTATCCTCTAAGGTACCCTAGTATCATAAGGGTCACCTGCTCTAAACATATACTCTATATATACATATGAGCATGCTTCCAACATATATGCATATATGCACTACACAAGCCATAGAACAGTTTTAAATATCTCTACACTATCTTCTAAAGCCTCTGATCAAAAGGAAAAAGCAGTTTGTTCTTTAGATAAGGGTGTCAATCCCCTTTCAAGAATTCAAGGCAACACAATTCCATTCATACGGTAAGCTTTTGCTAATAAGTAATACTCCCTCCCATTCACTAGATCCCTACCCCTTTCAATTTTTGGTTCGTTCACTGGATTCATAACATTTCTTAAAATGACAAAAAGTACATTCTATATGACAAATGTACCCCGTACATACTCACAGTGTTGTGGTGGAGTGAGTGGCATGGTAATAAAGCAAAATGAATTCCCTTTGGGCATGAAGTGTGGATGCAACTGCAGGCCTCCGCATACCTTGACCTCTTGGTCACACTGGCCCTGATACCATGTTAAGAAATCATCTCAACCAAAAGCTTAAACTGATGGTTGAAGTCCCAAGATCGGTTTTATACTCTAACAAATTGATCATACGGTTGGGGGACTTATTACAAATACAATGGAATTTCAACGAAATGACAACGAAATTACAAGAGTACAAGTACAAACTAAACAATGAATGTGCTTGGATATATGATTTAATCACGTTTTAGAAACGTTATTCTTGAAGAGTATTTCGACCCTTATATTCGCCATGGGTTATACAAAATCTTTTCGGGGATTATACAATCACCAACCTTCTCTTTTTCTAGGCTTGAATCAAGAGAAATCTTATAAATTTGTTTTTTGTGTTTTTCCTTTTGTATTTTCAAAGTGATGACTTGTATGTATGTTGCAATGGTGATCTTTAATCATAAAAATACCTTCTAATTAGAGACATATCGTGAAGACTAGGATAAGAATTATAAGGTATAACAATAACTAACAAAACCACGCAAAACCGGTGAACGGGTGCCAAAGAAATTGGAGTCACGTCACGCGGCTGAGCCAGCTGCCCCCATAGCTGCTACAGCATTCCCCAATTTGTTTTGACCTTGTCACGCGACTAATCCCGCGCATAGCGGCCATGCCTAAGTCGGCATATCATGTCTATTTTCGACATCTCTTATACGCTCCACTCGTATTCTTGTGATTCATTTACAAAGGCATGTATCTCCACACCTTCGAACCCTTTGTAACTATCCGGGTCTACACTACTTAGAATAAACCCCGACTACACTTAAATCTGTTAGTGTATTCCAACGCGTCGAAGAAAGAGGAGCATTTCAGATCTACAATTATGTCCTACACCTAGTTCATGATCTTGCTTGGAAGTATAAGTAGCTGAGTTTCATTTAATTAACAGTAGGCTCATCATCCTTGAATCCTTGTCATTGTTTTCATATGTTGCATACTATTAATGGAAAGACAAACAAACTGCACTCTGGGTATAATAAATAGCATTCAATAGATAATCCAAAGGTTTTTGACGCTTTACAATTGCTATAGAGCTAAATTTCTGACTGTCTTAGTTACAAGGTCAAGGTTTTATAGTTCTATTATTTGTGAGACTAGGGAAAGGCTCAATGAAGTACAGTAGATGATCTGGCTCACTTACTTTCAAAAAATTTCAGCCCTTTCATCACATTGTAGTTGGTTATTTTTAAAGAAGCTAGGTGCACCGAGGTTGTAAGGACACATGGTAGCAAGGAGCACAGCATAAGGCGAACATGTATACCTTATGTAGACATGGTGTCCTGCTTTTGCAAAAATAATTGTATTTTCAAATTAAATTATGTGCAACAAGTAAAATATCTACAACGTTAGAGACTGGAGCCTAAAGGGAAGGGATTTACAGAAGAACAGAAAGAAAAAAAATTAAGTTCCATAGTAGAGAGTCTCATTAACTGCACTTTACGTGTACCTAATACGCCCTAGGCATTTAGGGTGTAACTTCCTGATGCATGGTGCCAAAGCACGCAGAAGGAGCATTGTTCTACATTAAGAACTTGTGGTTGCAAAATGTTGAACTTTACGCATATCCTCCACTCTGTTTAGCGCATTTACCTCCTTCCCCAGTAAATATTGCTTCAATGACAATTGAAAGCCATGACCCTTCATGAAAATCCGTCAAATCAATTATTTTTTTCCTTGCTTATTAATTTATTATCTCTTCCCAACAAATATTGCCTAATATTGTGCATTAATTATGAAATATGGGTAATGTTTGGACAGAGTTCATTACATGAGAAGATGGAAATGGAAGTTAAAGCGCGCAAGTGGTCGACCCCCCGATAAAAGTAAAGCCCTACATTTAAATTCAAGTACATAAACTTGGTCTCCTTCCGTTGTACGAAACAGTGCCATATTTCTTAGCATTTCTTGCTAATAACCCAATACAATTCTAAAAACAACTAACTGCAGAACAAAAATTTTCAGGTACAGAACTTCGCCGAAACCGAGTCACATTTTAAACTAATTACTCATATTCACAAACCAAGGGGAAAAAAGACATGCATTTGACCGGCAATCATACTTCACTATACTCGAAAATCACCAAACCATGAAAATTTTAATGAATTGTAAGTCCAACACCAACACTACACCTCAGTCAATCTTGAAATCACATAAATAAACGGAAAAACAACGAGAAAGTAAAAGATGAATCAACCTGAGTAACTCGATAATTGAAGTAAGGATCAAACTCATGAATTACACTCTCATACTTAATAACCTGCAAAAAGATACAAATTATTCAAAAACGCATAAACAACTAAATTAAAGAAAACCTAATTGAATGAATAACTGGAAAAAGAGATATAAAGCGAGAGGAGTTACGGAGAAGAGACGAATGGAGAAGGCGAGAACGCCGATTAAGATGAGAGTGAAGACAGCGAGAACATTTCCGCATGCGAGACGAAGTGAAGATCCGTTGTTAATGGCGGTATGAGAGGCCGCCATTGATGAAGGTAGTCGAGCTTCTAAGTGAATGTGTTTGGAGAAGGACTGTTGAGTGTGTGTTTTTGTCAGTTGACGCAGTTGTTCGTGATGAAGACGTCTCTGAAGACCACGAATTGGACTACTCTGAATTTTAAGAATGTTGTGGCGTTATCCAATGAGAATTAAGTAAATTGACATGTCATAAAATGAGAACATTATTATTTGGAGATATATTTTATTATTTTAAATAACAGTTTTTTTTAATAAGTGCGCACTCGACACATATTGAGAAAACCAAAATATAAAAACTTAATGTTTTTCATATAAATAATAGCAAAAGTAATTACACATTTCAATTTCTCATAAAAATATAAATCAAAATATAAGTAGTATCTCGGTGAGGAGATCTTTAACTAAAATGTACATCTTCCAACAGTCCGACTAAATACCAACATGGAAAAGCTTAATTCTCATAGCCCAACGCACAAATTCCTTTGGCCTCCGCTTGTGGTGTCAATTCAGCTCTAAGTTTTAAACATCCTTCAAAGATCACTTTCCCGTCATAGTTTTAGGCAATCCATCCGACAGAACCTTCCAGATTAGTAGTCCAGGAAGCATCAACTTTGATTCTTGAGGTTCGGCTCCCGTGGTCACCCCTTATAACATAAAATGAGAAACTAATGTTGATTCTATCCGTAACACCCTTCGAGTATTTACTCATTGGACAGATACAATCGTTGTTAGAACTTCTGTCAAACTCCAATGCTTCAGAAGTCGTCCTGATTGAATCGGAAACTAACCTAAAGAACGAGGCAACGGAGAAGCTAGATCCTAAAAAAAAACCATGGTATTCATGTAAACTCATATATTCCATAGCATTGCAAGGAAAGTAATAGATTTATAGTCCCCGTCTTCTTTTTTCCTGAAGTAGGAGAGCTAGCTAATGATCCAATCATCGATAGGTAACGAAGCATTTAAAGAGCATGTAATGATACTTAGTTTGAGAACTCTCCCACAATCTAGAAACTAACTCAAAATCTCTAAATAATAGAGCTGATCAAATGGCCCAGGCCCGCTAGCCCGACCCGGCCCAGCTCGATTTTTCCCGGGCCCGGGCCTTTATATTGGGCCCAAAAAGCCCATGGCCCGAAGCCCATAGCCCGAATCATATAATTGGGCCGAGCTTGGGCCTACTTTAAGGCCCGATATTTGGCCCGGCCCGGCCCGGCCCGAACATATGCAAAATTTACAATTTTATGTATATAATTTAAGGATGTACAAAAGCAATGAGGCTTAGTAAATAAAATAAAATTTAACCAAACAATTACTTATCTAGTAAATGGGCTTAACAATTTGTTTATTAGTATTAATTAGTGTGATAAGCCTTACAACCTTACAAATTTGTTTACCACTATTAGTTTGATAAATGTTCAAATGATTTTGTTTACCACACTAATACAATAATTTGCTTCCCAACATTACGGTGAATGTGTGATAAGTCAATGATTTCTAGCCTAAAGAACAACATAACAAGTCCAATACTATAACATCATAAAGCGTGCACAATACTAATATACGTACATAATTACACTAATTAGTTTGTGCGAGTCACCCTAAATAGAAGGTGAATAAAATCTACATTACATTTCTACTTCTTATAATTAGAAAATTTTCATAGTTGTATACGGAAATTTTGTTAACAAATTATTTAATAACATAATGAGGGTTTCTTAAGTTATTGTAGAGTTTAGATTAAAGCCCGAATCGGCCCGAATAAGCCCGCAAGCCCGTTTTAAGCCCGCACGGGCCGGGTTTGGGCCGATAAAATAGGCCCATACTTGTAGCCCGACCCGCACAATTAGGCTTAATTTAATACTTTGGGCCGGCCCAAACCCGACCCGACCCGGCCCATGATCACCTCTACTAAATAAGTGGACATTTGATTTAACTCCTCCGTATTCTCTCCACATAGGTGACAGTGAACCGAAACATTATTGTTTCTCTTGCGCAAATTCAAGACCCACAGACAAAGAGTTATAAATGATTCTCCAAACGAGTATTTTCCACATCTGTAGTCCACGCAACTGCTAAAGGCTCTTCACGCAAAAGTCTCTACCTTTAATTTCAAACTTATCCTATTAAAATCTTTCTGGCTTCCCTTCTTAGCGATAAAGTCTTCAAAGGCAACTCCATACCCACTCTTTACCGAATATTCACCTGATTGGGTGTGCTTCCAAAATATCTTGTCTTCTTCCCTCAAGTGGCGTATAGGAATCGCCAAAATCTTGTTTCACCAATTCGGCGCAAAAACACCTTTGATTATCTCTTCGTTCCATTCACAATTTTGATCTTGGAAATCCTTAATTCTCAAGTTCATAGTAGGAGAACTGATAAGGGTAAAGTCGCGTCACCTTAATCAAAGTAAAACCTAATTCACTACTAACTAATAGTCAGCGGTAAGCAAGGTATCGAATCCACAGGGAGGCGGTAGTATTCTAATCTGTTAAACTAGGTTTGTCTCTTAAGTAACAATTTCTGGGTTTTGATTGTGGTTTCTAAACTAATAGCAATTAATAACAACAACTAAAGTAAATAATAACAACTAATAATAATAACAACTAATAAAAAGAAATAACAAACTAATAAGGTTGAAAACAATGAGATTAAAAGTCTAGGGTCTCAGGTTCACTAGGATTATTGTTCAGGGGTAAGGATGAAATCAACTATCATGCAATAAAGTTATCTAAGGTCACAAGATCAGTCGATTCAATTATGCCCTTTAGATCTACGATTAACATGCGATCGCTATCATTAAACGAGTTCTATTCAATTATCGTAGCCTATCTTAGTCTTAACCCGGTCGGTGTCAATCCTAATTTGCGAGACTAGTTAATTAATCCTGGCCAATAATCAAACAACTAGAATTAAAACGATAATCAAACGATAACCATGCAATTGCAATTCAATCAATTAATCTACCCCTTCTAACAATCCTAGATCCCCTTTCAACCCCAGAAAGGAATTTAGCTACTCATAACGATATTAATAACAACAATGATGAATAAAGTAAACATGATTAACAACAATGAAAGGATGAACAAAGAATAATTAAAGAACTAGAAGGTAATTAAATTGAATAACGAAGAAAGATTGAAGAATACCGATTACAAGATACTAAGACAATCGTAGGTCACCTTTCTAGGGTGGTAGGGTAGCATGTTAGATTGATTAAGATGTTAATTGGATAAAAGAAATTGTGCCTTTAAAACGTTGTGTCTATGCATGTTTGGATCGTAACGATAGTTAACGACTTCTGGCCGGAAATCATCGACTAAAATGGAATTCTTTTCCAAGGTAGAGATGCGTGAATTGAATAGACAAAGCATGACATGGTAGATTAAGACCTAGTAAATCGCCTAAAAAGCCTGCTAGACCATCTGATCTATGATTGTAATGAACACATCATTCTTACGAACTCACAATGAATTATTTGCATGTTCCAAATCCAATTTCATCAATATATCAATCTACATGTGTGAACCTACGTCCCTAGATGCTTTTCATCACTTACTTTATTGTTTCCATTTGTTTTTGTTTTGTTTTCATTTATGCTTTATATTAGTTTAGATATCAAAATCCCAAAACCCAGATTTTCATTAGATAAAACCCAATTGCGAGACATTTCACACCTTATAGGAAACACCATCTCCCTGAGAATCGACCCCTACTTCCCTAATTACATTAATTTGTTATTAGCCTAGTCTGGGTAATTTATCTTTGTATCGGGCTCGCGACAAGCACGATCATAGATCTTCAAGCGTTGACCATTGACTTTGAAAACCTCACCCTTGTCGGTTTGTAGTGAAACCGACCCAAACTTATTTACCTCGATAACTGTGAACGGTCCTGACCATCTGGACTTGAGTTTACCTGGAAACAAACGCAAACGGGAGTTAAATAATAATACTTTATCACCAATTTTAAATTCCCGCTGCATGATATGCTTGTCATGCCATTTCTTTGTCTTCTCCTTGTAAACCCGAGCACTATCATAGGCATGCAATCGAAACTCATCAAGCTCGTTCAACTGCATATGTCGTTTCTCACCCGCCAGTGAGGGATCCATATTAAGCTCTTTTATGGCCCACATAGCCCTATGCTCAAGTTCTACCGGTAAATGGCACGCCTTGCCATAGACTAACCGGTATGGAGAAGCACCAATTGGAGTCTTAAAAGCAGTTCGGTAAGCCCATAAAGTATCATCGAGCTTACGACTCCAATCCTTCCTAGATTTACTCACGACTTTTCTCAAGGATAGATTTAATCTCCCTATTAGAAACCTCTACCTGACCATTTGTCTGCGGATGATAACTTAACCCCCGACGGTGTGTAACGCCATATTTCTTCAATAAAGAATTAAGATGACGTTCATTGAAATGCTTTCCTCCATCGCTAATGAGAGCACGAGGAACCCCAAATCGTGGGAAAATGATCTTCTGAAACAGTTTGATAACTGCTTTGGCATCACAAGTGGAGTGGCAATGGCTTCCACCCATTTGGAGACATAATCAACTGCTACCAGAATATATTGGTTACCATGGGAAGATGGGAATGGCCCTTGGTAGTCAATACCCCAAACATCGAATATCTCAACTTCCAAAATACCCGTTTGAGGCATCTCATGCCTTTGAGAAATGTTACCCGTCCTTTGACATGCGTCACAAGAACGGACAAAAGTAGTAGCATCCTTGAGAATAGTCGGCCAATAAAAACCCGACTGCATAACCTTAGCAAACGTCCTTGAGGGACCATGATGACCGCCATATGAAGAAGAGTGACAATGAGAAAGGATGGCATGTACCTCACCCTCTGGAATACATCGTCGATAAATGCCGTCGGCACATTCCCGGAATAGATAAGGATCATCCCAAAAATACCTCTTGACATCGTGTTGAAACCTCTTCTTTTGCTGATAGGATTGATCTGGAGGCATAATTCCCCCAACCAAGAAGTTAGCATAATCGGCAAACCATGGAGTTTCCATGGTAATGGCAAGGAGATGATCATCAGCAAACGAATCATCAATGGGGATGGAATCTCCCTCTTCAAACCTTAGACGAGACAAATGGTCAGCAACCACATTCTCAGCACCTGACTTATCCCGGATCTCCAAATCAAATTCTTGTAACAACAAGATCCAACGAATAAGCCGAGGTTTGGCTTCCTTCTTAGCCAACAAGTACTTCAGTGCTGCATGATCAGTGTAGACTATCACCTTAGAACCCACAAGATAGGCTCTAAATTTATCTAAGGCAAAGACAACTGCAAGTAACTCTTTCTCAGTGGTAGCATAGTTAACTTGCGCATCATCCAACGTCTTACTGGCATAGTAAACTGCATGTAGCACCTTATCCTTCCTGCAGAAGGAGCTCACCCAAGGGGCCTTGATGATCAAGCCACAAACAAGACAAGCCTGACCCCAAGATCCCCTCAGATGGAAGCTCGAGTCACAAGGTCCAAACAACAAGCCATGACAGGCCAAACTCAAGCCAGGCCAAGCCAAGACATTGAGGAAGATAGTCCAGGGCTCAGCAAGCCATGTCAAGCCCCAACTCAGTCCACATTTCCCACACAAGACAGAAACAATGCCATTCAGAACCAGGCAGACCCATCAGCAAACCCTGCACCAAGGAGGTACACCAGGGCATCTCAACCACCCCCACCATGGCCTACCATCAAGCCAACCTCCCAAGCTACAAGTTTGTCCAGGATAACCCCTCTTGAAGTCTAGTAAAAACACAAGTAACAAGCACCCCAAGCTAGAGTCCAGTAAACATTAAAACAGAGAAGGTACAAGTCAGATTGTGGTTTCCTTTTGCTTAAGTCAACTTGTCCTCGTCCAAGGCAGGTCTTATCTAAGTTCTAATAAGAGTAGAGAGTCCCAAGGAGCAGCAACACATCCAGGCAAAGCAACAAGACAACAAGAACAACAGATTTCCATTTCAGGAAAACTCCAAAACTGCTTTATTTGCTTTTTGTTCAGTCTGTTCTTTGTGTCTTGTGTCTGTACTTTATAGTTGTTGAGCTCGTCCTATTGTAAGGCTCTTAATTAGTGTCAGTTGAAGTAGTTAGATCCTAAGATGGCCCTTGGATGATCTATACATCCAATGGTTCACAAGATATCAGCCTCCCTATATAAGGAGGTCTTTGTATGTTGTTGAAAGGCAGACTTTTATGAATGGATTAACTTTGAGAAATCCCTCAAATATTTCAAACTTGTGCTAAGAGCTGTAGTTTGAGTCAAGCCTGATACATCTTCAAGGTGTTTGATCAGTGTCTTGCTTTGTGAGTCAAGTTATATATGTGCCTTGCTGTGATTAGCTAGCTTGCTGTCTGAGTCTAGTCTAGGGTGTTTGTGCTATGCTGTAACACTTTAAACCTGTCTCAAAACTAGTCTTTGAGTCCCTTCTCTTGTGCCTTGCTAAAGGGGAGTTCTCTAAGTCATATCCTTGAGTTTTCAGTTGATATAAGTCACCCTCTCCAAAGTAGCCCCCATTTCTGTTTGAAATTGTCTCAGTTTGAGTAAGCTTAGTCAAGCATTCATTAAACTTGTAAACCTTAGTAGTTTACACTCCAAATTGGTTATCAGAGCTTTGGTTGAGAGTCTTAGTGAGTTCATTTTCCGTAACTACATTTAAAAACACAAAAATAGCCCAATGAGTGAAGAGAGACTGGCAGGAGTAGAAGCAAAGATGGAGGACCTGGCTGGGATTGTAACCACCCTAACCAGAGCCTTGGATCAGGTAATAGGCAACCAGTTGTTTGCTGGAGGAAGAGGCAGAGGACGTGGAAGAGGCCAAGGAGGAGGCAGAGGAAGGCCACCTGATGATGAAGAGTATCCAGACTCAGATGACTCAACAAGGAGCAGGGCTTCCATTCACAGGCACATAGACAAGCATCTTAAGGTAGACATCCCTGAGTTTTCTGGTAGTCTTAATCCTGATGATTTGTTAGAATGGTTAAGAGAAGTAGAAAGGATCTTTGAGTACAAAGGATATAATGATTCTAAGTCTTTTAAAGTAGCCATCCTTAAACTGAAAGGGTATGCTTCCCTTTGGTATGAAACCATGAAAGGGTTAAGGGCTAGGGAAGGGAAAGAACCCATCAAGTCTTGGACTAAACTGAAAAAGAAACTGCTAGACAAGTTTGTTGCTAAGGATTACACCCAGGATCTGTTTATCAAATTGTCTAAGTTGAAACAAGGAGACAAACCTGTTGAATCTTATCTGAGAGAGTTTGAACAACTCACCTTGCAGTGTGACATAAATGAGAAACCTGAGCAAAGGATTGCTAGGTACTTAGAGGGTCTAGATAAGAACATTGCTAACAAGGTTAGGATGCAACCTCTGTGGTCATTTGATGATGTTGTCAACTTATCTCTGAGAATTGAAAAGATAGGGAAGACTAAACCTGTTACACCAAAACCTGTTAGGCCTTTTCAAACCAGACCTTATAGTGGGTTGAGAACCATGGATACCCATAAGACAGCACCCCCACCTACCTTAGACAAGGGAAAGGGCATCATGGGTCAAAAGCCAAGCACTTCATTGACTGAGAACAGAATTAGGTGCTTCCAATGTCAAGGATGAAGTATTGTGTGATGTGGTTCCAATGGATGCATGTCACTTGTTATTAGGAAGGCCATGGGAGTTTGATAAAAACTCCATACAACAAGGAAGAAGCAACACCTATTCCTTCAAGCATGGGAGCAGGAAGGTGACATTAGCCCCCTTGCCACCACATCAGAAGAGCTATGGGAGTCCTAGTATGGCTGAAGATTTTAGTGGAGTCTTGTTTCTATCTGAATCAGCAATGGTCAAAGAATGTACTAAAGAGCAACCTATATTGATGCTGCTATCAAAGGAAGTTCAGGAAGGGGAGTCTAAGGTAATCCCTGCAGAAGTTAAGCCCCTCATTGATCAGTTCAAGGAAGTGTTTCCAGAGGAACTTCCTGATGGCTTACCCCCTTTAAGAGGAATTGAACACCAGATAGACCTTGTGCCAGGGTCTGTACTACCTAATAGACCAGCCTATAGATGTGATCCTAAGGCTACACAAGAGCTGCAGAAGCAAGTTGGAGAGTTGATGAGTAAAGGGTTTGTAAGGGAGTCATTAAGCCCTTGTGCTGTGCCTGCATTGTTGGTTCCTAAGAAGGATGGGACTTGGAGGATGTGCATAGATAGCAGGGCTATCAATAACATCACAGTCAAGTACAGGTTCCCTATACCTAGACTTGATGACATGTTGGATGAGCTGAGTGGTTCAAGGTTCTTTTCTAAGATTGATTTGAGGCAAGGTTACCATCAATTGAGGATCAGGGAAGGAGATGAGTGGAAGACAGCCTTCAAAACAAAGCATGGCCTCTATGAGTGGCTTGTCATGCCTTTTGGTCTGTCAAATGCCCCAAGTACCTTCATGAGATTAATGACAGAGGTGCTTAGGCCTTGCCTAGGGAAATTTGTGGTAGTATACTTTGATGATATTCTCATCTACAACAAGAGCAAGGATGATCATTTGAGGCATCTTGAGGCTGTGTTTGAGATACTTAAGGAGAGTAAACTCTTTGGGAAGCTTGAGAAATGCACCTTTATGACTGAGGAAGTCAAGTTTCTAGGATATGTGGTGTCTGGTAGAGGCATTTCAGTGGATCAAGACAAGATCAGTGCAGTTCAATCTTGGCCTGTTCCTAGAAATATCACAGAAGTAAGAGGATTTCATGGCTTAGCATCCTTCTACAGAAGATTCATTAAGAATTTCAGCACCATTGCAGCACCCCTCACTGAATGCATGAAGAAAGGAGAGTTCACTTGGACTGGGAATACTTTGCAGGCTTTCAAACACATGAAGAAACTCTTGTGCAGTGCACCTATCCTCAGGTTGCCAGACTTTAACAGCCTATTTGAGGTTGAATGTGATGCAAGTGGAGTAGGAATTGGAGCTGTCCTTATCCAAGAGAAGAAACCTGTAGCTTATTTCAGTGAGAAGCTAAGTGGAGCTAAGCTGAGCTATTCTACATATGACAAAGAGTTCTATGCTCTTGTCAGAGCTCTGAGGCATTGGAGTCATTACCTGAAGCCCAAGCCTTTTGTCTTACACTCTGATCATGAGGCATTGAAGTACATAGGAGGGCAGCATAAGCTCAGTCATAGGCATGCTAAGTGGGTGGAGTTCCTCCAGTCATTCACCTTTTCTAGCAAATACAAATAGGGCAAACAAAATGTGGTGGCTGATGCATTGTCTAGGAGGTACACTCTGCTATCAACCATGGAGCAAAGGGTTCTTGGCTTTGAGTTCATGAAGGACATGTATCAAGAAGATCCAGACTTTGCAGAAGATTGGTTAGCACAGAAGGAGGGTATAAAGACCATTGATTCACCCTACACTCTACAAAATGGGTTCCTGTTCAAGGGAAACAAGCTCTGTGTTCCCAGAGGGTCTTATAGGAGTCTATTGATCAAGGAAGTGCATGGAAGTGGCCTTGGAGGACACTTTGGGGTTCAGAAAACTGTGGACATATTGCAGGATCAATTCTACTGGCCTAAGATGATGGGAGAGGTCCAAATAGTGCTCAGAAGGTGTGGAGTTTGTCAAAAGGCCAAGAGTTCATTTCAAGCAGGACCTTACACCCCCCTACCTGTCCCATGTAGGCCTTGGGAAGATGTAAGCATGGATTTCATAGAAGCATTGCCTAGGACAACAAGAGGGAAAGATTCTATCATGGTGGTTGTGGATAGGTTCAGCAAGATGACACATTTCATTGCTTGTAAGAAAACTGAGGATGCTCTGAGTGTAGCAGAGCTATACCTTGATGAGGTGGTGAGGTTACATGGAGTTCCAAGAACTATTGTATCTGACAGAGACACAAAGTTTATGAGTCATTTCTGGAGAACATTGTGGAAGCTGCTTAACACTAGGTTGTTGTTTAGTACCTCCCATCATCCTCAAACAGATGGACAAACTGAGGTGACCAACAAGACCTTGGGAAGGATCTTGAGGTGTATAGTCAGTAAATCTCTCAAGAATTGGGACTTAAAGCTAGCCCAAGCAGAGTTCTCTTTTAATAGAGCTCCATCAGCAGCCACAGGCCACTCCCCCTTTGAAGTGGTCTATGGTACTAACCCCTTAATGCCTTTGAATTTGTCTAATATGTGCAGGTCAGAGATCCACTATGATGCCAAGAAAAGGGTGGAACAAATGCTAAAACTCCATGAATCAGTCAGAAAACAAATTGAGAAGACCAATGATCTATACAAAAAGAATGCCAAGGTTCCTAAGATCAAGCAAGACTTTGCACCAGGAGACTTAGTATGGATCAACCTAAGGAAAGAAAGGTTCCCTTCCAAGAGAAAGAATAAGCTAGAGCCAAGAGCAGATGGTCCTTTTCAAGTCATAGAGAAGATAGGTCCTAATGCCTACAGAATTGATCTACCAGGAGAGTATGCAGTGCATGGAACATTCAATGTTGGAGATCTTAGTCCCTTCTATAAAGACTCTGAGGGGGAGGAAGACGCATGCTTGAGGTCATGCCCTTTTCAACCTGGGGAGGCTGCAGCAGGAGCTCACCCAAGGGGCCTTGATGATCAAGCCACAAACAAGACAAGCCTGACCCCAAGATCCCCTCAGATGGAAGCTCGAGTCACAAGGTCCAAACAACAAGCCATGACAGGCCAAACTCAAGCCAGGCCAAGCCAAGACATTGAGGAAGATAGTCCAGGGCTCAGCAAGCCATGTCAAGCCCCAACTCAGTCCACATTTCCCACACAAGACAGAAACAATGCCATTCAGAACCAGGCAGACCCATCAGCAAACCCTGCACCAAGGAGGTACACCAGGGCATCTCAACCACCCCCACCATGGCCTACCATCAAGCCAACCCCCCAAGCTACAAGTTTGTCCAGGATAACCCCTCTTGAAGTCTAGTAAAAACACAAGTAACAAGCACCCCAAGCTAGAGTCCAGTAAACATTAAAAACAGAGAAGGTACAAGTCAGATTGTGGCTTCCTTTTGCTTAAGTCAACTTGTCCTCGTCCAAGGCAGGTCTTATCTAAGTTCTAATAAGAGTAGAGAGTCCCAAGGAGCAGCAACACATCCAGGCAAAGCAACAAGACAACAAGAACAACAGATTTCCATTTCAGGAAAACTCCAAAACTGCTTTATTTGCTTTTTGTTCAGTCTGTTCTTTGTGTCTTGTGTCTGTACTTTATAGTTGTTGAGCTCGTCCTATTGTAAGGCTCTTAATTAGTGTCAGTTGTAGTAGTTTAGATCCTAAGCTGGCCCTTGGATGATCTATACATCCAATGGTTCACAAGATATCAGCCTCCCTATATAAGGAGGTCTTTGTATGTTGTTGAAAGGCAGACTTTTATGAATGGATTAACTTTGAGAAATCCCTCAAATATTTCAAACTTGTGCTAAGAGCTGTAGTTTGAGTCAAGCCTGATACATCTTCAAGGTGTTTGATCAGTGTCTTGCTTTGTGAGTCAAGTTATATATGTGCCTTGCTGTGATTAGCTTGCTTGCTGTCTGAGTCTAGTCTAGGGTGTTTGTGCTATGCTGTAACACTTTAAACATGTCTCAAAACTAGTCTTTGAGTCCCTTCTCTTGTGCCTTGCTGTAGAGGAATTCTCTAAGTCATATCCTTGAGTTTTCAGTTGATATAAGTCACCCTCTCCAAAACAGCCCCCATTTCTGTTTGAAATTGTCTTAGTTTGAGTAAGCTTAGTCAAGCATTCATTAAACTTGTAAACCTTAGTAGTTTACACTCCACTTCCTTTGCCCCAAAACAGCCCCAACTGCATAGTCACTAGCATCACACATTATCTCAAACGGCAATGTCCAATCAGGAGACTGGATAATAGGAGCTGAGATTAGAGCTTGTTTAATCCTATCAAAAGACTTAACACACTCATCAGTAAACACAAACGGGGCATCCTTATGGAGAAGCTTAGTCATTGGTTGAGCAATCTTTGAAAAATCCTTAATAAAACGGCGATAGAACCCCGCATGACCAAGGAAACTTCTAACACTTTTAACATTCACCGGGTACGGTAATTGCTCAACCACTTCCACTTTAGCTTTATCCACTTGGATGCCTCGTCCAGACACCAAATGACCAAGTACCACCCCTTCAGTTACCATGAAGTGGCACTTCTCCCAGTTTAACACAAGATTGCTTTTCTCACAACGTTGCAAGACCTTAGTCAGATTAGCTAAACAACTATCAAAATCGGTCCCATAAACACTGAAGTCATCCATAAAGACCTCCATAATAGACTCGATATAATCAGAAAATATAGCCATCATACAACGTTGAAAGGTGGCAGGGGCATTACATAACCCAAAAGGCATTCTTCGGTAAGCAAAGACACCATAAGGGCATGTGAAGGTAGTCTTTTCCTGATCGTCAGGATGAATGGGGATTTGAAAGAATCCCGAGTAGCCGTCTAGATAACAAAAATACTTATGACACGCTAGACGCTCTAACATTTGGTCAATGTAGGGAAGAGGGAAGTGGTCTTTCCTAGTGGCTACATTCAGCCTCCTATAATCAATACACATCCTCCACCCAGTCACTAGTCTAGTAGATATGAGCTCGTTTTTCTCATTAGTGACGACCGTAGTCCCTCCCTTCTTAGGGACTACCTGAACAGGACTAACCCACTTGGAATCAGAAATAGCATATATGATTCCCGCATCTAACAATTTCTGCACCTCTTTTCTAACTACCTCTTGCATAGTGGGGTTCAAACGACGCTGACCCTGCCTACAAGGTTTATGGTCTTCTTCTAAGTGGATACGGTGCATACAAAAGTCAGGACTAATACCCTGTAAATCATCAATGCTATAACCTATAGCCTTTTTATGTCTTTTTAAAACCACCAACAAATCAGTAAGTTGGCTTTCAGATAGGCTAGCACTGACAATTACAGGATTCATCTCATGGGAATCAAGAAAAACATATTTAAGATGAGAGGGGAGGGGTTTAAGTTCAGGTTTCTTTACCTCGGTAACCTTAGGGGGTTACCTAAGCTATAAACCTTCTGTAACTTGCAGTCCTCTCCTGTCAGCAGTTTTTCCATTGCAACTACTTCTTCATTCCGTGAGCTTCCAGCTTCAGCAGTGCTGGAAATTAAGGCGATCTCCAGAGGATCCCTATTCAAACACAAAGAAAGACAGTCATCAATAGTTATATCAACAATATCGACTCTATGACATGTCTCTTCTAACATGGGGTGTTTCATGGCATTGTCTAAATTAAAAGTGATTGTATCATCCCCCACTGTTAGTGTAAGTCTCCCATTCTTAACATCTATAACCGCCCCCGCAGTAAGGAGGAATGGTCGTCCCAAGATGATAGGAATTTGGGTGTCCTCAGCCATATCTAAGACAACAAAGTCAACTGGTATGAAAAACTTCCCTACTCTAACCGGTACATCTTCTAAAATCCCTAGAGGGTGTTTAATAGAACGGTCGGCCATTTGTAAGGTCATGGTTATAACAGTAAGTTGACCCATATTAAGCTTTTTGCATATAGAAAATGGCATAACACTAACACTAGCCCCTAGATCACAAAGGGCTTTATCAATTGTTAAGCAACCTATATTACAAGGAATAGAAAAACTCCCTTGATCCTTTAGCTTTGGTGGTGATCTGGATTGCAACACAGCACTGCATTCCTCAGTGAATGCAACCGTCTCCACTTCATTAAAGGACCGCTTCCTTGTCAATATATCCTTCATGAACTTTGCATAAGCCGGCACTTGAGTAATCAACTCGGTAAAAGGTACACTCACTTGCAGATTCTTTACCACTTCCATAAACCTCCCAAACAGTTTATCAAGCTTGGATTTATGTTGGCGGTGCGGAAAGGGAAGTGCAATGACAATTGGCTCGGCTTCTTTGGCTTTGGAAGTTGAATTTGAACCATTATCATCCTTTTCAGGGGTTGCTCGATCGAGCAAAGGGGTGCTCGATCGAGTTTTTCTGTACTGTAGCTTTCAGAAATTTCCCGAGAAGAATTTGGGCAGATTTTCTGGGTTGCTCGATCGAGCAAGGGGGTGTTGCTCGATCGAGCAACCTCTTTTTCAGCCCCTTTTTCGCCTTTTTTCGAACTTTGATCAGCAACTTCCAAGCTTTCATTGGTTTCATCCCTTATCATTTCAGGGCCTTTGTAATGGGTTCCACTCCTCAAAGTGATAGCATTGGCTTGTTCATGTGGAGGGTGTCCTTGAGGAGGAAGATTACCTGGTTGTTTATGTGGATTTTGAATTGCCAATTGGGCAATTTGAGTATCAACCATCTTATTATGAGCTATTAACTGTGAGATCTGAGCATCTTGCTTTTGTTGTATCATAAGACTCTGCTGCAACATGGCTTTCAATTCCGCCATATCATTACTTGGAGGTGGTGGAGGTGGAGGTTGTTGAAAGTTTTGGCCTCCTTGATTGGAACGATTGAAGTTACCTTGGAAATTGCGATTCTGAGGAATCACATAAGAGGAACCTTGTTGCTGATGTGGCGGTGGGGTAGGATTAAGAACATTCTGACTTCGGTAGGAGAGATTGGGATGCTCTTTTGTCCTTTCATTGTAAAAATTGGAGTAAGGTGTACCTTGCTTAAAAGATTGAAAGGCAAGGACTTGCTCAACCGTACTCATACATTCCACTGCATTATGCCCCATAGTACCACATCGTTCACAGGTTGGCTCTTGTTGAACCATGGCATGAACCGTTTGCTTATTTTCCAAGGACTTTGAAGTTTGTAACTCGGCAATTTTGGCAGTTAATGCCTCCAACTGAGCTGCAACTGCATTATCCGTACCTCCTCTCCTCACATTACCCCTAGGATTCCCATACTCAGCAGTGTGAGTAGCCATCTCATCAATTAACTTCCAAGCATTGGCATCAGTAGTGTTATTTTGGAATCTCCCATTAGTAGCAGAATCGAGCAATGTCCTCTGATCATCATATAACCCATTATAAAATTGGTTGCATAGGAACCAAATATCAAAACCATGATGTGGAACAGAATTGACAAGCTTTTTGAAGCGAACCCAGGCCTCATTAAAGTTCTCATTTGGACCTTGTTTGAAACTTGTGATTTGACTTCGAATGGCATTGGTTTTCTGTGGCGGAAAATATCTTTTGTAGAATGCAAGACCAAAGAATTCCAATCGGTGATGCCAAGTGCAGCCATATCTAACTCACTAAACCAATCTTCTGCCCCATCTCGTAATGAAAAGGCAAACAACACCAACTTGATCTGATCTTGTGTCACCCCACCCGTTAAAGGAATAGAGCAGCAATAGTTAGTGAATTTCTCCATATGCTTAGCAGGATCCTCAGTAGGGCTCCCTCCAAACATGTTTCGCTCCACCAAAGAGATATAAGATGGACGAATCTCAAAAGTACTATTACCCGTAGTAGGGAGTTGAAATCCCTTGGGAATAGATGCAACGGTAGGCTCCGAATGGCTGGCTAGAGTAGGCATGGTTGTAGTAGGTGCAGAAATAGGTGTATCCTCTTCTAAGGACGGTTTTTCTGCGACGAATTCGGCGTAAACTGTTTCAAGCGTACTCAAGTCTTCCGCTTCTTGAATTTCCTTCCAAAAGTTTCGTCTAGACCGGAGAGTCTTCTCTGGTTCGGAATCGTAGGGCACGAGAACGGACCTAGAACACCTGGGCATAAACAAAAACTAAAGAAAAGGATGAGAACGGTCTCAAGGAACTTAGGTTCCCTGAGACGAAAAAGACAAACTAAGTAGAAACAAACAGAAAACTGTTGCCTCCCCGGCAACGGCGCCAAATTTGATAAGGGTAAAGTCGCGTCTCCTTAATCAAAGTAAAACCTAATTCACTACTAACTAATAGTCAGCGGTAAGCAAGGTATCGAATCCACAGGGAGGCGGTAGTATTCTAATCTGTTAAACTAGGTTTGTCTCTATAGTAACAATTTCTGGGTTTTGATTTGGTTTCTAAACTAAAAGCAATAACAACAACTAAAGTAACAATAACAACTAATAATAATAACAACTAATAATAAGCAATAACAAACTAATAAGGTTGAAAACAATGAGATTAAAAGTCTAGGGTCTCAGGTTCACTAGGATTATTGTTCAGGGGTAAGGGAGTAATCAATTATCATGCAATAAAGTTATCTAAGGTCACAAGATCGGTCGATTCAATTATGCCCTTTAGATCTACGATTAACATGCGATCGCTATCATTAAACGAGTTCTATTCAATTATCGTAGCCTATCTTAGTCTTAACCCAGTCGGTGTCAATCCTAATTCGCGAGACTAGTTAATTAATCCTGGCCAGTAATCAAACAACTAGAATTAAAACGATAATCAAACGATAACCATGCAATTGCAATTCAATCAATTAATCTACCCCTTCTAACAATCCTAGATCCCCTTTCAACCCTAGAAAAGAATTTAGCTACTCATAACGATATTAATAACAACAATATTAATTAAACTAAACATGATTAACAATAATGAAAGGATGAACAAAGAATAATTAAAGAACTAGAAGGTAATTAAATTGAATAACAAAGAAAGATTGAAGAATACCGATTACAAGATGAACTAAAGACAATCGTCTTTGATGAATCAAATCCGGAGGAAAAGTAAACTAATTAGGGTTTCTGAATTAAAGCCTAAAAGTATTGAAAAGCATAAGAAAGCATAAGAAAGCATGAAAGACGACCTATCTTTTTATAATACAAAAGGTCTAATTAATTAGGTTAAACTTAAGGAAAATAAAAGAAACCCGCCGAAATAAAGCTTGCTCGATCGAGCAAGGCACTTCTGCTCGATCGAGCAAGAGTCACACCGACTTGATCGAGCACAGGTCCCATGCTCGGTCGAGCAGCTCTCATTATAGCTTGTTTCTTCGACTTTTCTTCATTTCTCCTCATTCTTCCTCGATTTCCGTGCATAACCTTCTACGATCCTACGCCGCCATGCTCCACATCTACTCAGAAAGCTCCAAATGCATCCAATCTGCATTAAAACATAACAGAAGCGACAGAATCGATATTCTAGCTAAAATAGCATAGGAATAAGAAAGGAAAGACGGTAAATCAAGTTAAATGCATCTAAGGGAGGCATAAAATATGTATATAAATAATGATCATCAAGAACATAGGTAAAATTTCATAATCAGCCCTCTCACTCAGGCTCTCACCATTAAGCCATTTAGAAGTCCAAACATTACGGTTCGAATGGATTCCCGGTGTCACACCCCGCCATAACGTGAGCCTTTAAGCAAGACCTTCCCGAGCATGGCGAGGGTTACGCCTCGGTTTCCCGAGGTACGATGTACCAAATTGAGTCTCAAAACAAGTTAACATATTATAAAATGAAAGTCAAATGAAGGTTTACAAGTTTCAAAGGAAATACAACTCAATATCCACAAATACAACCAAAGTCTCATAATAAACTAAAGTCCGACTCAACTAGCCAACTACAAGTGATAATCTGATGTCAACCCGCGCAAAGTCTAACACATCCATAATCATACCTACTCAAGATCTACTCGCCATACGCTGAAAATATTGTATGGGTCACGCTAGATAAAACAAATAACAACGATCAGTTTACATGTACATAATCAATGCATATGAAATTACAATATCATCATCACATATATCTGGTGTCACCAAGTAGCGCACCATGGTGCCTCAAGGAGCACACCGTACCACCAATCTGTTGGAGTGAGTTTCCTCAACAATAGTGCGATCACATAATTAAATCTCAATAATAAGAATACAAAGGGATGACAAATATTATAGTCAACTGATCAACATTAATCGGTAACGATTGGCTCACTACAGTTTGGCGTTACTGTCGTATGACGGTGGTGATCAGTTGATCCCGTGAGGTCACACCTAAAGGACAATCCCGAATCATGTAAGTTAATTAATTGTATAGTGATACAGATTAATTAATCCCATAAATTTGAACAAGTTTAAATTATTAGTGAGAATTATATCTTATTTTAATATGATTAAATAAGATTCATTTTAGTAATTTAAATGTTATATTACTAAGAATGCATTATGTTTATGAAACATTTGAGATAAGCATAATTGGTTGATTATAATTACAATTAGGATGTGATTATAAAATATGACTTAAAATATTAAGTCTAATTTATTTGTTATGAAAATGCATTTAAATTAGTTAAATGTACATTTATAAGCTAAATTACATGTTACATGTCACATGTCTCATTTCTGACAAAAGACAAAATCACAAAAATAAAATGGACTCCATGTTATATATGTAAACCGGTTTTGGTGGGTAGGATATGTGTTTTAGGCACTTATTATTGCTCTAATTAAGATTAGACAATATAATGACAAACCTAAAGCCTATTACCTAGCTAGAGTATTGTTTAGAACAAAAGCAAACTCACCCTTACCCATTGCATGCTCTTGGTGGCCGGTCCTCATGTGCCCAATAAGGAGATGTTTTCTCCTTATTAGTACTTAATTGATCTCATATTAAATAAGTAGCTTATCTTTCTAAGATTTAGCTTTCTCACACTAAGAAAACTGGAGAAGTTTTACCTAAATCTTAAGTTCAATATTACTAATAATATTACTAAGTGTAGTAATAAGATTATTAGTTATTTTTAGGGGTTCTACTATATTATACTAGTGTAGTAATAAAGTAGAGGTTAAGGGGTTGTCTTGGTGCTACTAATTGGAGAGTTTTTATACTAAGAACTAGGAGTTCATCCCTCATATTTTAAGCTCAAGAACAAGTATAGGAAGGTGTCATATTCTTGTGCTCAAAATCATCCAAATCAATGTGAGGAAATAGTTTCTTCTTATTTTTGTATTATATAGTTATGCATGCATAAGACCGATAGTTTAATGAGTAAACTAATTATAAAATGTTATTAGAAATGTCTAATAATGGATTTAGAAACCTTCAAGTGGTATTAGAGAGTTGGTTCTTGTATGCATAATCGATTTATAGTTTTTTTGAGTTAATGTAGCTTAAATAAAACTAGTAATTTGTGTTTTTATGAGGTAAAATCACAAAGTCTTTTTCATGTCAATATATTCTGGTCCTAATATTATTTTAGGTCATTTTGATGATTTATGGAAATTTATATTGCTCAAATACGATTTTTAGTGTTTATTACATTTTAATGTGTAAAATGGTGCTTAAATGATAAAAATGGAATAAATGAAGGTTAGATGGGTAAAAATAGTTCCACTTAGAATATGACTATGAAATTTTATTATGTTATTACATGCATGTTTTATCTACTGCCTGTAAAATTTGAGACGAATGTGATTTGTCTAGCATGATTTATGAATTAATAGTGACTATTTTAGCAAATATAGCTAAAATAAATTTCATGGCATGAGAAAATAATATCTGGTTGCATAAATGTCCCACATTTTCAGATCTAAATTTTAAAATTTAATTAGATTAGTTTTCACATGCTTTATGTATTTTATTTGATAAAATCGATAAAGCGCAACCAAATTTTTCTCAAAATCAATTCGAAATTTTTAACCTTGATTTTTGACATTATGAGTGTCATGGAAATATTTCAGAATGTTCAAAAATTAAAATTTCAAATTTTGAAATTTCAAATTTTGAAATTATTGTAATTATATTTGGATTTATTTCATTAAAATATGATTTTAAAGTCTAATTATGAGCAATTATAAAACAACAAGTTGAATTATTGTCAAAATTTGAGTAATGACTAATTTTTGAGTCCTAAAACAGTTAGGATAATTAACTTGGACTTAAATATGATTATCACGCATTTCCATAAAACTGGGTTATATACGATATAAACCTTAAATAGAGCGATTTGGCAGTTAAAATGAGTATGTTTTATACATATTATAATGCTGCATTTCAGTTGGTCTTGCTTCAGACGGACTATTTTGGTCTGAAGCAATAAGACGGATTTTGGTAACTACTTTACAGTTAGATGTAACCACTATTGAAAACAAGTTGATATAAGCTGTGGTTACATTTTATCAAAAAGTGCTAACATAATCCCGTCTTATTTTTCAGACGGAAATGGTCCGTCTGAAATAAGAATTTGCGTTGAATGAATGAATGTCATTTTAGATTTATGTAATTTTAAATTATGTAATTTATCGTATTATGGTCTTAGTTTTAATCGATATTGCCCGAAATGTAAGGGAATATTGATTCGGTTGTAATTTTATTGTGATCTCGTATCACTCTTATTGGAATTATTTTTATTACGGAGTTTCCTAAAGACGGTGCCGTTCAGAAAGGTGTTCCGAAAGAGACGGTGTCCTTGGGAGGTGTGCTTATGAAGTTCAAGGGACCAAAGGAGTTGGTTTCCGAATTTGTAATAAATTATTTGATTTTCTATTAGGAAGGCCATACTAGGAGATTGATTATTTGCTTGCATTTTATTTAATATATTTGCATGCATTGCCAAATCGCCATAACATGACATGCATTTTATCGAGTCTTGGACCGTGTCAATTCAAATTATCGTTAGTTCATCGATTTAGTCCACTTAAACGAGATAGATAATAATTTGACATGACCTCTTCTAAATAATAATTGGGATCAAGCCTTACCAAATAGTAGAACCCATGAGTCTCAATTTCACAAGGAAGTAGGCTCGGCTTACCAGGGTGTTACGGGCTTAAGATAAATATTAAAGTAATATTATCGACCGAGAGTTCTAAAGTATAATCGATTAAAGAGTTAATCCACCGAATTATGTTAATGAGGGATGAATCGGCTCAGCGTGCCCAAGTTGATATGAATTTGGATCTCAGAATCATTTATAATAGTTGGGTAGAGGTCACTATTTAAATGCTCAACTTGTTTAAAATGTTTACAAGTATATTTAAAACGATAAATGTTGACATTTCCTTCATCTCATTTTTGTAGTCAATATTATTTATTCGCAATGGCAACTCCTAATTCATCCACAAACACAAACGCTCTAACTCTCACAAATGGTTCATGGCTCCGATCCTTCATTGATCGATGTAAATTAGAAAATAATGGTGCTAATTTTGCTGATTGGGATGCGCAACTCCGTTTGGCCGCGGAGGGTGACGACAAGCTTTGTTACCTAACCGTAGCCTTTCCCACTACACCCGAAAGTAGGTCAACTGCCGTAATAAGGGCAGCCTATGAGGCTTACCACAAAGAGTCCGCCGCGATAAAAAATGTTTTGATTTTCTCTATGGAGGATGATCTCCAAAGGAGTGCCATAAAGATAAGCACCGCCTATGAGATCTATACGAAGCTTGTGACCATGTTTTCACAAGCTCCAAGGATCATTCAATATGAGACAGCTTCCGCATTTTTCGACATGAACCTAAAAGAGGGCCAAAAGGTTAGCCTTCATGTACTCAAATTGATTGAGCATGTTGAGACTCTTAAATTGCAAGGGGTGACCATTCCCGAACAACTTGTTATTGACCGAGTTTTACATTCCTTGGGGAAAATCAAAGCATATGTGCAGTTTAGGGTAAACTACAATATGAAAAACATGAAAACCTATCTTCATGAATTGCACAAGATGCTTGTGAGCCAGAGACATGAGGCTAAATGTTAACACCACCAAGGATGTGCTCAATATTAATAGTAAGAGCAAGGGGAAGTTCAAAAGGGGTGGTAGTAAGGGGAAGAAGCCCTCCACCTTCAAGAGCAAACACTACTACAAAAACAGGAAATGACAACGGCTAAAAACCGTTGTAATATTAAAACGCGGACGTTGTTAAAGCCTCCGTTGTTAAAGGTTTTAACAACGTTCCGATTTAATGAAAATACCGTTGTGAATAGTGTTAACAACGGTACAAAGTCGTTGTTATTACTAGATAACTGTTGTTAAAACGTGTGTCTAATTATGGTGGGAAAGATACGAGAACAGTTCTATTAAATGAAACCGTTGTAAAAGGTAAGATTAGTTTTGGTGGGAAATATTATAACAACGCTATTGTTTTTTAAACCCGTTGTGAATAGTTTTTACAACGGTACAAAGTCGTTGTTATTACTAGATAACTGTTGTTAAAACGTGTGACTAATTATGGTGGGAAAGATACGAGAACGGTTCTATTAAATAAAACCGTTGTGAAAGGTAAGATTAGTTTTGGTGGGAAATATTATAACAACGCTATTGGTTTTTAAACCCGTTGTGAATATAGTTAATTACAACGGAGTATAATAAATAAGCCGTTGTGGAAAGTTTTAATAACAACAGGTATTTTAGAATATACCGTTGTTAAAGGTATGATAAGTTTTGGTGGGAATTATGTTACAACGCTTTTAATGAATTTTGAAAAACCGTTGTTATTATTTTTATTATTGTTTTTGAAAAAATTGTAATTTGTTCCCCTGCCACCAGTGAAAATCCTGCATAAATCAGCAGCAGTAGCAGCAGCACGCATAAACCAATTTCAGAAGCAGCAAAATGATATATATATATATAAATCAGAGCAATTCATGTACAGCAGCAGCAAAATGATATATACAACCAAAATGATCTCTTTCAGAGCAATTCATACTTACAACTTGCTCTAATTAATGACTTCTACAAATTAAAGTTCCCTATCTGCTTCCAAAATAATCTAAGTTTCATTTATTCTTAACATAATGTTCAAGGACGTATTTGCCCCACAAGTCCCTTACCTCGTCTATATTGTGCTTAGTGTACTCAGGGACATGTGGCATGTTGATTAAATACTGCGGATAAAACAAAAAAAGACATCGATCAGTAGGGTAACAACAGTATAGGCATACATAATTAGCAACATCGATCATATATATATAGCAGAAAAGATATCAGCTCTAATGAAAAAAAGTAAATAATAGCTACATTAAACTACTAACTCTTTCTGGAATGCTGATATATCTTCGCCTAATAATCTCCAACATGAAACGACAAACGTAGTATCCACATTGGATGCTATCCGGCTGTTTAGGGACCTATTATTACATAATAAACGAAGAGACGAGAAGGCAATTACCAATTAGTTTAATGCGTAATTAAAAAAGACAGATGTATATGCGTAATTAGTTTAATGCACTTAATTATTAAGGTATTGTATTTGCGCGTACGTACCCCTGTTATCGTAATAAAAGTAGGGCCATCATCAGAATATTCTGTCGGTTGATCGCCGGTTGTTGCTCTTTTCTTCTCAAAGGCCCTTTAAAAAAGGAAAGAGGCCGAAAGTCACATAAACTTACTTAATAATAATAAATGAAACTTAATATTATGTGCCAAATCATCATCAGTATTATAAACTTACTTAATAATCAACTTCTTAAAGGTCTCGGATGGTTGTCCATGCAAAGAGTCCAACCAAAATACTTTCTTCGTGGTCGGATTGATCGCTGCTAGCACCCAATGTCTCCTAGAGATCGAGAGACACATCATTATTAACAAGCACAACATGCATCATAACCAAACATATAAAAATGCAATTGTATTTGGAATCGTAATATTAATTATATATTACCCGACTTCATTATAAGGGGCAAAAATGAGCTTATTGTTTTTCGCCAATTCCCCAGCAATATAATTTACACGTTCTTCATACGAAAACATCTCGATATGCATAGATAAAACATTTGGGCACATGAATCCGTATTGAGGAAGTGGATTATTGGTCTCGGGGATCACAACCGAGTTCAAGTACCTACATGACGGTTTTAATTCCGATATTAAAAACACTATATCTTAGTCAGAATATTAGAATACTGCATGATTTAATTTATTAAGAAACTTACTTCATCCAAACATATAGGTGTTGGACATCAATCTCGTCAAGGCCAGCCCAAACGGCTAGAATATCCCAATCCAGCATTGCTTGGCGTTCTACCCCTACAATATCACTCTCGAGCGGAATAATTATTAATTGCTCGCTTGCTATGCGTCTCTCAGCCTCCTTATAAAGCTCCAGCATCGCCACCGTTCGTACTTTTTCCATGTAAACGTTCCCATGATATTTAGTTTGTGATAGACTCCTGACCTCTTTCAGCTTGGGGAAATGATGCGGTGTGCTACCTTTCACAACCTACATGTGGCTAACTAAATTAAGTTGCTCTTTCAATGATGAGGCGATAGTAGAACTTAAAATATAAAGAGAGTTGATTAAATACCTCATCAAGTTGTTGTATTGACGAGGTAGTAGAAAGATTATTGTCTATCGAGTTAGACTTATCCATGTTTTTTGTTAACTACAAAACAAAAATATAACATATAAATTTCACTATTTATGAAGGTGATGAACAAAGACAAAAGGCGGGTTAAATTAGATGTATTTTTCTAACCTCGGCTACATTCTGTTGAATTTTACGATCACGAGCCAGGTAAATGTGGCTTTCAGGCCATTGGACAAAACCGTTAACCGCATCTGCCAGAACTTGAAGGTCGTCGCGGACTGGGACGGGCAGTTTACGGGTTCCATAGCCCTTCGCGACTCCCGTTATCCCCACTTTTGAATGCTTCGGCAAGAGTGGTTCGCCATGAACCAAGATGGTTTCCGCTGAGTCCTTGGGCTTTGGGTATATGAAACCCCGGGCAACACGCACATTCTCTTTGAATGAAGGGTCGGTGAGAAAAACAACTACCCGCTTGTTTTGTGGCCTGAAGAATACACATTATTTACTAAATACCAAAATATAATAGATATCATAAATGATCTATATTGAGTATATAATGTAAAGTTAGTTACAAGTATTTATTGTTGGTGGGTAGGCTATTATACTTGAACATGTCCAGACCAGATTTAGCACTGACAGCATATACTAACTTCTTATATTCTACATACCTCCTTATTGTCACCCGTCTTCTCAGCCGGCTCCTCAAGTTGCGTCCCCTTTTCAGAGTTATTTACCTTATAAAATTAATTAACCAATCAAAGGCATGGCTGCTGGAAAGAACAAATGCAGAGGTTCAAAATGGTTAAGTCGTATTTACCTTATCGGCTTGAGGTATCAAAACCTCAGCAGCATTAGGTACCTCACCCGTCTCCTCAAGTTGCGTCCCCTTTTCCGACTCATTTACCTAATAAAATAAACCAATCAAAGGCATGGCTGCTAGAAAGAACAAATGCAGAAAAAAAAAATCATAGTTACCTTATCGGCTTGAGGTATTAAAACCTCGACAGCAGTAGGTACCTCACCCATCTTCTCAGCCGTCTCCTCATGTATTGGCAAGGTAGTAGTGTCTGCCTCTTGGCAAATCTGGTGCACTACCTCACCCTTTTTAATGACATCCTCCATCATCTTCAATTCTTCTTCGGAAGGCTTGCCTCCAGAATTCATCTTCAGTATCACGGAGGCCAATAACTGAACCTGAACGCCCAAAATGTAGAATCAGCAATTTGTTAAAACAATAACATGTGAATTTTAAATGACAATAACAAATGGTATACGTACCATGTCAGCCTTCCCCTTATTTTTCTTCTTCTTGTTCGAGCTAGTTGTCCCATAATATTTTGTGACTCCGACATGTAATGGGACGCCCCTCAATCGACCTGGATGCTCGGGACGGTCGATCGCTCTAGCAAGAACGTCGTCACGACCACTCGGAGTGAATTTCCCTTCCGCAACCTCCTTCAGAACATTCTCCTATAATATATTAAATAAACTTAATTTAATTTTTGTTACTAAAATAAATAGATAGTTAGACATACAAGAATTGAACAATAAAGTTATTAAAAACCCGTCTTAATAAAAATATTACTTACTATGTTGGCCAAGACTTCCTGATCATATTCGTTACATGTTCGGGATCCTTTAGGCGTGTGCCCTTCTTTATAAGTTACGTGCCGATTCAAGTCGGTCACACCTTTTGACACCTACACATTAACTCAAAAATAATATATGTATACATGTATATCAAGTCCAAGTATGATTAAAAAAATCTAATATATAGATGCTACTTACGAGATTTTCTTCTATCAATCTGTAACCACCTCGAGAACCATAATATACCCCCCGCTTCTGTGAGATGTTAGCACGATTTCTGGCGCTAACGCTCTTCAAATCATATAAAATCGCAAGTAGATGAGACAATTAGAAAATTATAGATACAAGTAGAGTTTTAGAAAAATGTAACCTGAACCTTTTAGAAAAATGTAACCTTAAGTAGAGTTTTACAAAAATGTAAACATATGACATGGATACTTAACCTGAAACTTTTCAGTAGCTCGTTTCGCCTTATAATTATCCCATTGTTGCTGAGTGATGTTGGGGTACTTTTTCGGTGGGCTCTTATGCATCTCCCTCGTCTCCTTGTCGACATACAAGTGTAATTTAACAAGGTCACACCTCCACTGCCTTAAGACTGCCGCTGCCTTATGTAATAGATACTTATCATGGCAGTCGGGAATATCGAAAGCTTCCTGCATCATCATCATATATACTAATAAGCGGCTGTCTAATATCATACCTTTATACGAACCTTTATACGGCTTCCTGCCTTATGTAATAGTAACTTATGCCAAATAAAATGGTGTTTAGCTAAAGATATTATCATACCTTTATACGTTTCAAGAGTAAGTTCTGCAATGAAGGATTTATATTCCTGAAATCATCTAAATCTATAGGCACAAACTGTTTGGTTGTAACTCCAATCCAAGTGGCTAAATGGATAGCATTTGGACCAGTAGGAACACCTTTCACACTCCATTTTATTTCCATCGGCGTTTTTGCCGCTATAGCTGCAAGGGCTGCAGAGCACTTCGAAGCACCCCTCTCACCAGGCTTATCCCCCTTATCATTGTGTTCTACTCTTTTCCGTTTTTCACCCATGATAATCCTAAGACACTAAGACCTTCAAAAGAAATGAAATAGTAACGGAACAGAGTCATGCATACATCGATTCTAAAACCCTAAGACCTTAAAATGAATGAAATAGTAACTGAACAAATAAAGAGTCATGCAGAGATTCTAAAACTCTAAAAACTTAGAAAGAAATGAAACTACATGATAAAGAGAACGATAAATAGAAAATGAAAACAAAAAGATGAACTTCAAACTTAAAACCCTAAAGACGAAACACAAAAATTACCTGATAAAGAAAATGAGAACAGGGTGATGATAAAGAGAACAGGATGATGATCACGAGTAAGAGGAGGATGATGATGATAATAAACAAAAAGATTTGTGTTGTAAACGAGGATGATTGTAAACGAGGAGGATGATGATGATAATGTACGTGTGTAAAATTTACTTATAGGATTGTAAACTATTTTTTATTAAGAGAAACTAAAGGGTTTATTAAGAGAAACTATTGACAACGGTTATCCTACAAACCACCGTTGTTATAGAGTAATGACAACGGTTAAAGCACACCCGTTGTAGAAAGTAATAACACTAAGACAACGGTTTATTTATTATAACCCGTTGTTGAAAGTAATAACAACGGTGAAATTCTAAAACACCGTTTTTATAGATTATGTATATTTTTTTTAATTTTTCAGATACGCGCGCGCGGTATTAAAATTTGAGGCACGAAATAAACTCATTAACTTTGCTCTAAATTAATTTATTTAACTTTGCTCTAAATTTAATTTAATTTATTTTACTTTGCTCTAAATTTTATATTATAGGCGTAAGTTACGTTTAATTATTAGCTCGGATCGGGTTTGGCCTGGGAATCAATTCCAATCGGGTTAGATTCGGCGGGTTTGTAATTAATAACTTTATCGATCGGGTTAGTTATTATTATTAGTTTGGTTCAATTCGGGTCGAAGCGAGGGTCCTTTCGGCTTTCAATTCGTGTCTGTTTCGGGAATGATTATAATTGGGCGGGTCGTCGATAATTTCCGGGTCAAGCGGATGTGGTATATATATATCGAGTCTAGATAGGGATCCTCGCATCGTGTCATTTTCTTTTTAATTAAGGAACTGGTTATTATAATTATCATGCATCACTAGTTAACCTGAAACTGATCGATCGGGTGGCCAGGCCAGCAGTTACGGATCGGGCAATCCACTATCTAGAGCAAGTAGCTACGTACTTCGGGTCGATCGCTTTTGGGCCGGGTCGGGGGCACGTGTCATTATTAACCTCGTATATATGTACTACTTATTGCAATAGTATTGATGATAATATAATATTGATGATATATATATAATAATTAATGACGATGACTTCCGGATCATTAATTAACGCTCGTACTACTTTAATTTGCAATAATAACAGATTCATCAATGCACATGATGCAAGTAAGTATTATATATACACGTCAATGTTTCCCAAATTAAATAATGATGATATATATATATATGGGGTCGATCGACTTCGTTCATCCAAGTACGCTAATAAAAGGGACGGATATATTGACGATGCATATATATATATATATTATATTATTGGGTATGTATGTATGTACATACGTTTTATCAACAAATAAATGGTTAATAATAATAGGCAATGCATATTCCGATCAGGTAGTTAATTAGATTCGTCGGGCCGTTTTTGCATCACAAACCTGAAATTGTCCGACCCAAAATTAATTAGCTAGTATCGGGTTATTTAATTTAATTCGATAAATAATCATCATTTATTATCCGCGTGATGATTATTAAGTATCATTTTCGGGTCGGATCACTTTTAATTATTAAGTATCATTATTAGTATACGTGTGTTACTTCAAAATAACCCTAAACCCTAAACCCTAAACCCTAAACCCTTTTTTATATACTTCTATATATATATATATATAGTAGATGATCGCTATATATTGATCAAACATCAAAATATTGAACATCAATTCAAACACTTTAAACAACATTCTTTCTCATTGATTTCATTAGGAATAACCTAGATTGTATATTAAAGTACATTACATTCATCCGACATTAAATAAATAAAGACAGCAATATCATAAGCACTATACACTGCAATAATAATCAGCAGAAACCAACAAAGACAGCAATATCATAAGCACTATACACAGCAATATCAGCAGAAACCAAAACATGGAGACTGTATAATGAATGACCAAAAGCTAAATAATTTGGGAATCTTCAATAATGACCAAAGCTAAAAAAAACTAAAGACAATACCACCTCAGGATCGGGGACGTTTCTTGCCCGACATAGTTTCTTCGTTAACCCAAATACCTTCACCATGATCATCACGCATATAGATGCTTTCAATGTTATCATGATCAGTGTCAACATTGTCGAAATAAGATACAGTGGAAGAGTGGTCCATTCCCTCAAACACGACATCCTGATCATTATCCCCACCATTATCGGGTGCACCCCGTCTACTCCTTATAGATAGTACAACAGACCACTTTTTATCCATAGGATCGGTGACATAGAACACTTGTTTAGCTTGGGATGCCATTATGAAAGGATCATCCTTATTATTGCCAACCTTATCCAAATTGACCAACATAAATCCCATTTTATATTTTCGAACACAATTGTTGTTGTTATCAACCCAGTTACATCGAAACAGAGGTATTGTGAAATCAATGTAATCTAATACCAATATTTCTTGAATAACACCATAATACAGGCATTTTCCCCAAATAGGTTTTTTATCTTTTGAAGTAGCAAAGTGCATTGCCTCAAATTCAGAACTCACACCACTATTTTGCATTGTGCTCAACTCATCTTGCTCGCGGGTGTAAAAAGTATAACCATTAATAGCAAAACCGCTGAAAAAAGTGTCCCTGGCATTTGGACCTAACCCAAGACGTAGTAACCTAGGAGAGATGTCATCACCATACAAATTCTTATACTCCAAGACAACATTCCTAAACCACTCTCCAAATGTCTTCTTATGCTCGTTTGCAATCCACATCTCGCTCTTGTTTGGGTGATCGTATTTGAGCTCATCTTTGTGTTGTTGAGTATAAGGTTGCACCTCATCTTCGTTGTTTAGCACATACGTATGTGCTAAATGTAACATGTCACGTGACACAATTTTTTCAACCCGGCCCCTAATACCTTTTCCGGTCATCCAGTCACTATGACGATTCTTTGGAACGCCAATTAACTCCTCAGGAGAGAGATGAGCGTAACACTATGCAAGAGCTTCGTCTAATATAGCACGTTCAGCAATACAACCTTCTGGACGATACCGATTAGATGTATAGTCCTTGTAGACTTTCATCAATCTTTCGAAAGGATAATGGTATCTCAAGTACACGGGCCCAAGGTACAAAATCTCCCTAACCAAGTGAGTGGTCAGGTGAATCATGATAGTGAAGAAAGAGGGTGGAAAATACATTTCAAAATGACAAAGAGAGGTGACAACGAGGCCCTGCAATGAATCCGCATCATCGGGATCGATGACTTTATCGCATATGGACTGGAAGAAGAGACAGAATCTGGTAATAGCATATCGTACCTTTTCAGGTAAAATGGAGCGAATAGCCACGGATAGTAATTGTTGCATCAAAGTGTGGCAATCATGTGACTTTAACCCGGTGAGTTTTAGCTCTTGCATCGACACAAGGCTTTTGATGTTGGACGAATAACCATGTGGCACTTTAATTCCATTCAAGCATGCACAAAACTCTTTTTTCTCATTCCGTGAAAGGGTATAAGCTGCTGGCGGTAAAAATGTACCATTACCTCTCTTCTGTGGTGCCAACTCTAGCCTAATACCCATCATTTGCATATCTTCCCTAGCTGCGGCGTTATCCTTTGTTTTACCGGGAACATTCAGGAGGGTATTGATAATATTATCACAGACATTTTTCTCAATGTGCATGAAATCGAGGCAATGCCTGACCTCCAGGTCAGGCCAATATGGAAGTTTATCAAAAAATATGGATCTTTTCTTATACCCACGAGTAGACAATTTAGAGCCGTTCTTCTTCCCATATTTTATCTCTATATGCTTTACTTTCTGATAAACTTCATGCCCACTCAAAATTCTAGGAGGTTGACGATGTTCTTGACGTCCATTAAATGCTTTCTGCTGCTTGCGATAACAATGGTCAGGATCCAAGCCCCTCCTATTTCCCAAATACACATACTTATGAGAACACTTCAAGTATTCAGACTCGATATCCTCCCCACACAATGGACATGCCTCTTTCCCATGCACCGTATGCCCAGAAAGGTCGCCATAAGCCGGATAGTCGGTTATTGTACACAATAACATCGCTCTCAAATTGAAAGTTTCATTCCTATATGCATCAAATACTTCTATCCCACTATCCCACAAAATTCGCAAATCATCTAAAAGAGGTTCCAAATAGACATCTATATTATTTCCAGGTTGTTTAGGGCCGGAAATTAACAACGACAACATCAAGTACTTTCTTTTCATGCACACATATGGAGGTAAGTTGTATATTGCCAACACTACTGGCCAAGTACTATGTTGGGTACTCATGTTTCCATGTGGGTTCATTCCATCAGTGGACAGCGCTAGACGTAAGTTTCTAGGTTCAATGCCGAAATCGGGATACTTAGCGTCGAACGATTTCCATTGCATACCATCTGCCGGGTGTCTTAGCTTCCCATCATTTATTCTTCCAGTTTCATGCCAAGTTAACATTTTTGAATCATTGCTATTCGCAAACATCCTTATGAATCTTGGTATCACTGGAAAATACCATAACACCTTAGCCGGGATCCCTTCCTTATCCTTATAACGCCACTCAAAACAAACCGGACAATTGGTTAAGTTTTGATATAATTTTCGATACAATACGCAATCATTTGGACATGCATGTATTTTCTCATATTTCATACCCACCCCTCTAATTAGTTTTTTAGCCTCATATGTCTTAACGGGAAGAACATTACCATCTGGAAGCATGTCGTTTATCAAGGCTAATAAACTAGTGAAACATGTGTCACTAACCCCCATTTGCCCCCTTGATATTATACAACTTCACCACAGCCGACATCTTTGTGTACTTACAACCAGGGTATAGAGGCGCTTCAGACTCACACAACTTCTTATACATGTTGTCAAGGTCATCCAAATTAATGTTTTCATCTTCAAAAGCATTTGATTCATCATCTTTTTCTTCATTATCTGTAGACCCAACATTCAACTCGTCTGCTTCCAACTCAACATACTCGGCAAACTCGGGATCATCAGTTATCCTTTCGTATACCTCAAGATCATCTTCTTCAAAATTATTATCTTCCTCTAATGATTCCCCATGAAAAATCCAACGGGTATAGGATCGACTAAAACTATACTTTTCTAGGTGAATTTTAACGTCCGGAATAGCCATATACCTAATATTACCACATCTTTCACAAGGGCATGGAATACTAGAAGAACCATTCAAATTGTTCGCAACGACTTCATAAAATTCAGCTAAACCATCCTTATAGTTTGGGTCACTCATATTCGCAGCATTCATCCAAGTTCGAGTCATTTATCTACATTCGTAGTATATATAGTAAGCCAAGTAATTCAGAAAATCCAACTAATTAAAACTAATTCAATAATAAGCCAACTAATTCAGAAAATGCAATGTATAAGGCAACTAATTCACAAATAAACGAAATTCAGGAAATCAATAAAGAAAAATTATTAGAATACCTGATTAATAAGAAATAGCAGACGGAGATGATGACAAAGAGACGATCAGGAAATCAATAAATTATTAGTGTTTGTGGTTTTGTGATGCAGTATAATCGCTTTGTGTTTGTGTTTTTGTGTTGCAGTACAGTATTATTAGTGTTCTGTGTTTTTTTCATCTTTATTAAAAGTATTGACAACGGTTATTATTCATATTCACCGTTATTACAACTAACAACAACGTACAACAAAATCATATCCGTTGTTATTAATTGAAGCCAAATAATGCGCCAAATTAATAACACATTATAACAACGGGTTTTTCATACCCGTTGTTATTAATTTTCATTATTTCGCGCTAAATTAATAACAACGGATATAGAATAAACTGTTGTTATTAGTAAATTTATTTACAACGGTATTTTAGTTCACGCCGTTGTTAAAACTAATAACAACGTTCGAAAAACTAACACCGTTGTTATTAGGTTTAATAAAATTCCGCGGAAAAATAATTATCCATTCCACAACGGTTTTTCTTTATTTTCGTGAGTATGCGTTGTTGATGGGGCGTTGTTATTGCCTGTATTTGTAGTAGTGCGAGGGAATTAAAGATTCAATTTGGCAAGACATAAAGGTATACTTGTGGTGGCAGGTTTATCAATTATCAATCTGTTTTGGTGCTAAGCTGTAAAATTTCTTGTCTTTCACCCTTGCCTTGCCCTTTTTTTTGTTATTATTTTGGGAGTAGAAAGTTGAACATTTGAGATAATTGTTGTAATTGTGTTAATTTTACCAAGGTTTTACACGATTGCTTGACTGATTTCTGCTTAATTGTATTAATTGCTCGTGTTGTTACTTGCTATTGCATAATTGTTTTGCTTGAATTGTACTGTCGATTGTTTGTTAAGAATCAATGTCGAGCTGTTGAATGGCTGTTTTTGGTTAGAAGCACGCCAGAAGTATGTTCTTGGATCACTAACTCTCACGTTTCATTTTATGGTTAAAAAAACAATGAACTTTTGCAAAAATCTGATAGTCATACAAAGTACAGAATTAGCTAAATGTTTGCTGTTAGATTTTCGTATGACTTGAATAATTGGCTTGTTGATATACAGTTCAGTGGCTAGTGTAGTTAGTCTATGTTTGTGTTTTCTCTATCCTTGGACGTCGAGCGAGCTCCAAGGACGAGGTATAAATTGTAGCTAAATGATACTCCGTACCTGTTAAGTTACTCAATCTTTATCTTTCATTCAATTTGTGAGAAGAGGTCACTGAATAACTGAATTGTAGCTGCATTCATTTGTTCAAGTATTTTTTTCTGCTTTACAATACAGTGAATTGTCAAGATTTGAGTGTTGACCTGTCAAACAGGTTTTTGAGTACAAATCCTGACTACGTCCATGTCCAACGTACTCCCTAAATGCTCTCCTACTCCCTGAACTACTCCTATTTTTAGGGAGCATTTATTGACGGAGTTTTGATCTATTATTGAACTTGTGCTTTTCGTGGTGTTGGCTCATTGCCTACTTTTAATCCATGACATCTATCCGTTCCTCTTGATATAGACTTAATCGCAACGTCATTAAGTGCCAATGTTAGCCTTAACAAGTTTAATCAAAAGATTATAATTTAATCAAGAGATCGTATTATCTTGAAAAGATAATACTCAATACGAATAAAAAGTCTTATTTGTTTTCTTATTTAAGGATTTTGATTTGAAAATGCTTATCTTAATGTTAGGGGGATTTTTTTATCGCAAATTCTCATTAAAAATGGGCAATATCCGTCACAAGCTGAAGATGAATAGTGTCCCTATCAAAATATGCAAATGTGGAGGGCAAGTGGATCCCCTACTTATCCTCCCACTTGAATATTGTGAGAGAGACACTATCCGTGTTCAGCTTGTGATCGATTTTGTCCGTCTTAGCGAGTCGATTGTTGTTTTATTAGACTTGTTCTAAGAGTTGTAACCACACGAGGATGATTTGTTATTATGTGATTATTCATTGGTTGGACGAAGACATAGAATGGGAGGATGAGCATTGCCATAATGACTTGTGATACCTTCCACGTGCATTGCCTAGAAAGTAGAAAGCAGTACCATTTGCGAAAGCCAAGCAAGTATTCCTAAAACCAAATGCTAATTAGGCCCGAGTGCCCGACCCTCACCAATAATATGCGACATCCTAAGTTGTTGCTTCGTTTAATCCTGTCTTCATTCCTCTGCCAATTATGCCAACCCATACATACCCATACATTTCCTAATTATTTTTCGACATTTTTCCAATTGAAACGACGTTCGCACTTCATAACTATATTTATATCTGCTTAATTTTTAGTGGAGGGCCTTTTTATATTGCGATCAGACGACGTAATTAATTACTTTATTTTAAGCGGTCCATATATCACTTTGCAAATTTAAGGAGGTTTCATCTTAAAAATCAAAGATTAGTAGAACTTTTGTGCATTGTTTTCGAATTGTTTATGAATTAATTTATTTAAGGACTTTGCACTGGTTCTAAACATTTATTTGATATAGTGGCCAAATAAACTTTTGTGCATTGTTTATGAATTTTTTTGATAGACCAAATGGAACTTCGAAGATGATGCGATGCGTCAGAAAGTTCTAAGTATCGTGGGCGTGCGTTTTTGGTTGTTTAAGACAACCTTGACTTCTTTTTTTGTCTATAAAAATAGAAAACAAAGGAGAGAAGAGCCTTTAGATGATCCTTTGCCTCTTTATAAAGGAATAACACCAGATGATTTGAAGGAGTTTGTGAAGCAGCGTATGGATGAAAAATTTAAGGTGATTTCTTTTAATGTTTGTTAATAATATTCAACTATCTCTTTTTTTCAAGTTTATTTCTTAAAATATCTTATATAATTAAATTGCAGGAAAAAAGTAGAAAGGCAAAAGAATCCCAAAAGCAGAACTTGCATCCACATTATATGGGTAGAGCTGGATATATCGGTAAGATGGAGGGTTGGTATCAAGAAGAATTAAATGATGCCTTAACTGATGACATTGATGCAGATCCCGCAGTTATTGAGGAAACTGTTAGGCAACGCCTTGATGATAGGGGTTATTTGTGGATCAAAGGACATACCCCTTCATCCAAGGACGTTTCGTCGCATACGGAAGAGTTGATAAGTGAAATAGTACGAATAATAACTTATTTGATAGTTTCTTTTTTAACAAAATTCATGTCATAATTGGTTTTCGTCTAAAATATTAAGCTTTTTGTCATGTGAACAGAATTATTGGGATGAGATGAAGAAACGAGGGGAGTTTGTTCCTTCTGAAAGAGAAGATGTGTTGGTTAAGGCAACGGGGAAATTTGACCGACCTGGATTTACAAGAGGAGTTGGAGGCTCTGTTGGTTTTACTAGCTTTTTTGGAAAATCAAATAATCCGGGAGCTAATAAGAAGTTGTATACGGAAGATGATTTTCGGTTGTTTAAGGAAGCGGTGAAAAAAGAGGCAATGGTTGACGTACAAAGCTTGGTAAAACAACATGTGTCAGAAATTTTAAAGGATCATCTCCAATCGAAGTCGTCAAATGACATCGAAATTACAAAGACTAAAGATGTCTCCTCCTCTCAGGTTCAGAACAGTTGTCATTCTACCAAGCTTGATGATCACTTTCTTGAGTTAGAGGTATGTATAATTTCTATGACTATCTTATATTACTAGCTTTTTAGTTAAAATTTTACATTTTCCTTTTATTTATTCTTGCAGGGTCCCGTCCCATGTCGGCTGGCTGTGTTTGTTGCTGAGTCAAAAATCGTTGTCGCCGAGGGAACAGTATGGCTATGGGTAGAAGGTAAGATGGTGCACAACACACCACTGACTTGACAAAATCTTCATGTATCCATTGATCATATCATAGATGGGAATGCACTACTTCCAATTCCGTGGGATGAACATGAAAGGGTTGGTGAGGTTATCGGAAGCTTTGCACAATGGCCTAAATCATTGGTTTTGTTAGGAACTAACGAGGTAATAATAAAATGTACATTTAATTTATTTGCAATTATATTTTCAACTAAAAAAAAACTAGTTAAGTGTTGTATTAACTCTATGCTAGGATGATCCTATGGCTAGAGATGAGGGTCAACATGTTACTCCTAAAGAGACAACTAAACCCACTTCAGAAAAAATGCATACGTTTGCTAGAAAGAAGGTTCAAGAGGTCGTTGATCAGGAGGTAATGAGCCACTTACTCGTTTGATTTTTAGATGTTTTTGTTATTATTTATTCTTATTTGGTTTTAAAAACATAAAATTATTAGGTGATGTCAACAAAAAACAAAAAGGGCCCTCTAAATAAGGACGAGTTAAGCCATTTGGATGTGCATTGTCAGAGATTGGAAGACATGATATGTTCTGCTTATTCTGGAGGATATTCGTTGTTTACTATAGAGATTAGTAACTTAGTGTATTGTTACGAAAGCCCGATTAAGCTGATAATCATGTTTGATGATATTAGGGAGATTTTCATATATGAATGGTTAAATATATCGATACTTCAACTTTGGGGAAGGTATTATTTTTCTCATAATATTTCAATTGCGTATTTCTTTATAAATGTCTGTATATACATTTATATACTTATAAATTTTATTCTCACAAAATTGTAGCTTCTTATATGAATATGGCACACAATGTGGAGTGACGAAAGAACTAGTAGGATTTTTGTGTCCCGATAGACTTTGCACATATATGCATTCTTCGGTTGAGATGGAGAGATACTTAACTGCAGCTTTAAAGAAGCAACAAGATAAGAGATATGTGATCGGTGCTTTTTATGAGTCGTGAGTATTAAATTCTTTTCCTGCATTTTATAAGTTAGATGACTAAATTAAAGAATTTATAAATTTGTTATTTTATATAGCTCGCATTGGATGTTGGTTGTATTTTATCTTTGAGATAATATTGCATATATTTTTGACTCGGATCAAGCAACAAAGAAGAAATGGGAGATAAAAAGTTGCTTATCATTGTAAGTTCAATTGACTAACAACATTTAATTATAGTCATTTATTTATGTATGAATGATAGGTAATATGATTACTTTTCATGTATAACATTTTAGGGCTTGGAAAAGGTATTCTTTTGGGGCTGGAACGCGCAATATGTCAAAAAAAAAAAACGAGCTTCAAATAAAAATGATCGAGGTATGAAGTTGTCTTTCTTAACAATCCAATTACGCCGCTCTTACCAGCCTACCCCATGTATTTATATATTTTGTTCATGCATTTTGATTCATCTAGAAAATGTTTGATTTTGGTGTTATGTGATCTTTGTCCAATCTTCAATTTTGCACGTTGAAGATTGATTCGGAGAATAATCAAAATGATAGTTTGATATTATACTTGTTTAAATTATTAAATAACGGGGCTTACTAAGTCACTTTATTTAATTTATTATTACCTTGTGATTGTAGCGTATATGTTTGAGCTTATAGTCTTTACTTAACTATTAAATTTGTAAAAATATAGTGCCCTCAACAACCAGGAAGTTATGAGTGTGGTTATTATGTTATGAAGTGGATGTATGATATTACCTTACACTACGCATCATCGGAGGACGACATAGAAAAGGTATATCGATTTCTTAATATGTAATGACGTTTGAATTTGTGTACAAATATATTTTTATGTAATTTTTTTAAGTGCCTACCTCTTCTAAAATTGCGTTCACTCCCTGATTATCGTCCGTTTTTATGTAGTGTGTTTCAGGTACGGAAATGAACACTGAACTAATGAACGAGGTTCGAGAACTGTGGTCACTTTATTGTGTAAAGAACATCTAATGTATGTAATAGGTTTAGATTCTTAGAAACTGCAACCGAACACATAAAACATTTTTTGTCGTAGGATCTAGCTAGTACTGTTTTTAATTACTTTATTGAATGGATGGATTGTAATATGTATGACATTTTTTGGTATGAAATGAAGTTGTGTTTGTTGGAAGCCGTGAGGTTGCTGGTTTATTGTTTGTGTCATTATCGATCCAGTTTGCAGGTATTAAATAGTGTGGGAATGTGAACTTTGCAAAGAAGGTGCTGCTGAATTTTATGCAGCATTTAATTGCGGCTATATTATTGAATTTGCATTGCTCAAATTTACATCGGTTATAGAAAAAAACCGATGTTAATGTAAATGCAATTTAATATAGTTTACATCGTTTACTAATTAAAACCGATGTTTATAACAGGTACCTTACATCGGTTTAAGTTATAATTGATGTAAATAAGGTGATATTTACAGCGTTTTTGATCCAAAATCGATGTAATTATTGAATGTTAATATAGTTTACATCGTTTACTAATTAAAACCGATGTTTATAACATGTAAAATACATCGGTTTAAGTTATAATTGATGTAAATAAGGTGGTATTTACAGCGTTTTTGATCCAAAATCGATGTAATTAATGAATGTTAATATACTTTACATCGGTTACTAAGTAAAACCGATGTTAATAACATGTAAAATACATCGGTTTTAGGCATAATTGATGTTAATAAGGTCATATTTACCTCGGTTTTGATGGAAAAGTGATGAAATTAAGACCTTATTAACATCGGTTATACCTACGAACCGATGTAATTTTAATGTCATTAACATCGGTTGTACAACCGATGTTTTTGCTAAAATAGCTGTAAACAACGCCCCCAGAAACATCGCCCAAAACCAATGTAAATAAATCTAAAAAAATGATGTGAATGGCACTTTTTCTACTAGTGACCCCATGGTCGTCGTCTACGCACCGGTACGGTCGCTTTTTACAGTCATTAGAATTCATTTTGAGTCCGGGTTGAAAAGCGCTTCATTTTCTAGAAACCGTTTTAAAACTCCAGTCGGAACGCGCGGGGATATTCAAGATATTTTATTAATATTTTCAAATTCTATCTTTTTTGATAAAATATATCTCGTGTCTTTTTTAAAGGGAAGTATAGATCTCGGAACACGCTCCTGCTCTTCTTCTTCTTCCTCTGGTTTCGGTAAACTCGTTCTTATTTTATTTTCTTTGTTTATAAATTGTAAATTGTATTTATCTTTCACATAAAACGTTTTGTTCTTGACTTAGATTCCTAATAATTAAATAATATTAGCAAGTTTTGGTCTTTGAATCAAAATTGGGTCTTAGAGGTTCGATTCGTTGATATCAAATCTTTGGATTCATTGTTGATACAAATTAGTGTAATTAATTTGTTAAAATACTTCTACTCGAGTCTTAGGTCAATAATGCAATGTAAATATACAAAACAACATTAACTGCTCGCAATTCTGACTTCACAGTCAGAATTCAACTAAAGAACATACAGACGCAATAGGCCATGCGCCTCTTCCAGAGGACGCAGCTGTTGTTGCGCCTATTTTTGCCTTGACGTAACTTTAATTACCTAATTAATTAACTATTAGTCGTATTATCGCTCCTAATTTGTAACTTTTAGTTTTTAAATCTTTTCTTTTTTTTATTCAAATCTCCGTTTTGGATATATTTCGTTCTGACGTGGATCCCGTAATCGTTGTTATCATTTTTAATCATTGTAACTGTATGATTTTGCTTTTCCCTTATATGCAATTAATTCTAAATCCCAATTTAGACATAATTGAGTGCTTATTACATGTTCACCTACATAGTCTAATTCACATGCTAGGATTAAAACATTAGATGTCGCATTGCATGCATACAGTCGATAACATATCAAATACGAACGATTTCCCTAATCATTAGTAGAAGCCTCTATCGATGCAGGCGGGATTAGGTGTTCGACTAATGAGTTTCCTAATACGTACCCTCACCCATTACTTCAGATCTCTGTGAACATTTGTGTTCATTGGCATCCACGAGAGTCATTCTAGACATAAAATGCTAAAGATAACGAGTTCTTAGTGCTCATGTCATTACTTTGTGTCTTGACATGGCATAAAGTATTCAAACGGTTCCAATTTCCCATTAAAATTGGTGGCGACTCCACAAATGCATATTTCTACGCGTGTCCATCCAAGTGCGCCCCTCCGTGGTTCCCTGTGTACCAAGGTTCGGCAAGGATCACCAATCCGCGTATCACAGACGGCAGGCTGCCAGTTGCCAGGCCGGCACCGAGTCCTCCCTCTCTTTCTCTTTTTTTGTGAAGTGAGGGGGTTGTTGTCCCCAACCGGTTGGCCGGCCTCTGGTGACCGGACGACTGGGGGCACCTCCTTCTCTTTTCTTCTCTTCTTCTTCCATTCTTCTAATTTAGTGACAGTTTTTTGCTCGTCATCCCGTGTCGTCCTTTCCTTGGCTTATTCCTTATTAGATGAGACGAAAATTTACTATATGAGAGTACGCGGAATAAGGGAGAAAATGCAATAAAAACGACGCTAAAAACCGCATCAAATAAGGTCAAAATGAAGGAGAATAAAGAGGGAAAACAGTCTAAATTAATCGTATATCAAAGTCCAAGGGTAAGAGGGTGATAAGTGATCAGTTAGAGGCTAAATGTTTCTTTTCTATTAAGAAAGGACACTGAAAAATGAATTGTTCTGAGTATAAGATAACTCTAAAGGACAAGCAACAAGGTAAAATAATTGTGAAAAATAATTTCAAAATTCCTTTGCCAACTATTGATAAAATTAAATAAGTATTAGATACCTGTAGTAGCTTTAACATTTGTAATATGTTGCAAGGTTTAAGGATAAATAATTGGTTAAAGAAGAGAGTGGTCAACCTTCAAGTTTGGAATTGAGCAAATGTTGTTGCCCTAACTGTAGCAACTGTCTCTCATATAATGCTTAATGGCAAAACCCTTATCTTTATAAAATTGTTTTATGTTCTTAAGTTTGTTTCAAACATTATTTCTATCGCGTTTGATCTTTGGACAAGTGTGAATTTAGAACAACTATTATAACACACGTGAAAATTCACGGGTTGTTTTTAATTTTTAGAAATTAAATATAGTTACTAAACTTGTTAAATGAACGTAATACTGTGTACTTGATCATTATAAATATAATAAATTCGTATAAAATAGGATTGTGTTGACTCGCCTAATTCATACATTTACTAGATAATACAAGTAATTTTACTGCTACCTCTAATATAATACTGTTAATTTTACTACGCGTGTGATCCCGCTACTACCAATATTGATGTTATTTTAGTGGGAAATCGAATATCGTACATTATAAGACAATATAGTGTAACGCTCTGACTATCACTTTTGTGATTTTTATTTACCATAATTTTTTATTTACCAGAATTGTTTGGATAACATCTACATAAAAAAATTACTTTTGTATATCAAAATCAAGATATCCAAAGTTCTTTAGTTTGGTTGAGGAACATTTGGTAAATTTCAAATAGAGCTTAAATATGTTAGTATTTTAGTTCTGATTGTGTTATATGATTGAATTGGGGAATATGTTTTATTACTATTTCTTACCTTTCATGCGCATCCGAGTTTGTGAACTAATGTTAGACGATATATTTATTTATTATTATTTTTATTATAATAATTTTAACAATTATTATGATTATTTTTATTAATATAATTAGATATATAATGATAATTATCAATCATGTTTTCGAATGATCGAGTTATCATTGTAGTTATTAGAAGTTTGATTTATATGTAAGTTCATGTTTTAGTTAGCGTGAAGTCGTGAACTTTCATGAGGTCATTTCAATGTTAAAATGAGGCTGATAATAAAATAATTGTCATCTTAATTGTGTAAAAAGATTTGTTCTCATGTAACAATACTCTGGTGTTATTAGTTTTTTTCATATATTCAACTTAAACATGCATTTTATTTAGCAAATTGGAGGAGTGTTAATATCATTCGGAAATCGCCCACGCCACTCAATTTTTGTTGGATAAATGGCTCCAAAGTACTATTTTTTTATTTTAATTGGGTTCAATTTCCAAGACTCATGGATACGGTCTACAAAATTGACTTATTGTGGTCTTCTATACTGGCTACTCTTTTTACTAAAACACACAAATTTCACTACTGATTTCGTTATTTCTTATGCTCTACTACTGCTATATATACTGCCCTCCTAAACAACTTTCAACACAACAATTAGAAATTCGTATCTTCTCTCTAAATATCAAATCACTTCCCTTGAGGATACTTTAGCGACGTTCTTGGTTGTACTCATCTGCATCTTGGCCTACACCTAAGTTGCAGTGGTTGTGTTAATCCTAGGGGTCGAATGCCAACGAGGCCGTGTGTATAGACGGGGCATATTTTACTTTAGGACAGTGACCTCAAGTCACATCACAACCTCCTCTTCTCAGATAAGATCATTCCTCTATATTTTGTTTACAGTACTTGCATAACAATCTAAAGTCAAATATTGTTTGCATCATGACTAGTGTTCCCTTTAATGGTGTTTCTTTTTCTGCTCCAACTCCTATTATTCCTGACATGTCGAAATTTGATCCGTGTAATGCTAAAAATTATAGAATGTGGTCTGATAAGATAGAATTTTTTCTTGGTTAATTGGAGTAGACTATGCACTTACTGATTCTATTGCTCCTGAATATTCTGGTAGGGATTATGTTAAGGATAATAAAACATGTAGAAGAATGTAACTGCATTATATGACTTCTACTCTTTTCTTGATTTATAGCAAATTTCAATATGCAAAAGATATGTGGGATGTCTTGAAAACCAAATATGGAACCGATGATTTTGGAACTAAAAAATATGTGTGTAGTCGTTGGTTGAGTTTTAAAATGTCTGATCATAAACCTGTTTTGGATCAAGTACATGAGTATGAAAATATTTGAGCTGAAATTTCTGTTGAAAGAATGAAAATTTGTGAAATGTTTCAAGAAAATTGTTTACTTGACAAATTTCCTCCGTCTTGGCAAAACTATGTTCATAACATGAAGCATAAACAAAAGGAGTTTAATCTTTTGGAATTGGTTTCTCATATCAAAATTGAAGAACAGAATAGGATTCAAATAAAAGGTAAATCTGTTGATCATTCTTCTTCAAATGCAAATTTAGTTGAGTCAAAAAATAATTTTTCAAAGGGTCCTAAGCATTTTTCTAGGGGTCCAAAACAAGTTCATGGTACTAGAAATAGTGGGAATTTTAAAAGAGATTTCAAAAGAGAGTTTAAAGGTGATTGTTATACTTGTGGTGAGTCGGGTCATTTTTCAAGATTATGTCCGGAAGGTTTCTCTCCAAATGGAAAGCGTAAACATGTTAAATCTCAAGCGAATTTGGTTGAATCTGATGATGTGATTGTTGTCGTCGTGTCTGAAATTAATCTTGTGGGTAACTTGTCTGAATGGGTCGTAGATACTGGAGCAACAAGACACATATGTTCTAGTAAAGACATGTTAGATGATTATCTAGAAGTGCGTGTAGGAGAATGTGTTTTTATGGGTAACTCTAGCACCGTCAAGGTTCAAGGTAAAGGGAAAGTGATTTTTCAAACTTACTTCTGGAAAGACTCTTGAATTGAACAATGTGTTACATGTGCCTGATTGATAAGACGGGTTTTGTACATGTTGAGATTCGCCCACTAATATATCCGAAGAAACATGATCTCTGGTGCTTTACTGAACAAAGCCGGCATTAAATCGACCTTTAAATCTGATAAACTTTTACTCACTAGAAATGGAAATTTTATTGGTAAAGGTTTTTGTAATAGTGGTTAGTTTGTTTTAGACCTTGAGACGATCAATAATAATTCCAGTTTTGCTTATATTGCTGAGTCTGTTTCTTTATGGCATGCTAGACTCAGACACTTGAATATCACCTCGATTAAAAGACTTAAACAACATAACCTAATTCCGAATTTCAGTAACACATGTTTTGATAAATGTGAAGTATGTGTTGAGGCTAACCATGCTAAAAACAACTTTTAATAAATGTGTAAATCGTTCTACTTCTCTTCTTGAACTTATTCATTCTGACTTAGGAGACTTTAAGAGCACAATGATTAGAGGTGGCAAACATTATTACATTACTTTTGTTGATGATTTTTCTAGATATACTAAAGTTTACATGTTGAGTTCAAAAGACGAAGCTGAAGATAAATTTATGATCTATAAAGCTGAGGTTGAAAATCAATTAGATCGTAAAATCCAAAGATTCAGATCACACAGAGGTGGAGAGTATGATGGTCATCCACTGAAAAGATTTTGCTAGTTGAACTGTATTATCCATGAGTTTATTGCCCCTTACTCACCTCAACAAAATGGTATTGCCGAGAGAAAAAATAGATCTCTCAAAAATATGATGAATGCTATGTTAATCAGTTATGGTTTCCCTAATAACATGTGGGGGTGAAGCTATCTTGTATGCATGTCATGTTTTGAATCGTGTGCCAATAAGAAAACAGTATAAGACTCCTTATGAATTATGGAAAGGCTATGCACCTAACTTGAACTATCTCAAAGTGTGGGGGTGTTTGGGAAAAATTGGGATTCCATATTTTCAAAGAACTAACATTGGACCTAAAACCGTGGATGAGATTTTTATTGGTCATGCTGCAAATAGCGCGGCCTATCTTTTGATTTTGAAAGATTCCTCTGGTTTTGGTCCAATTAGAGAATCCAGAGATGTTGAATTTTTTGAACATATCTTTCCTATGAAGGTGAATTCTTGTTTACCTAGTGTTTCTGCTTCTACTCCTTCTTTGGCTAATACTTATATTGCAAATGAAAATGTGGAACTTACGAGAGGTAAACGTGTTACAACACCAACCAGTTTTGGACCAGATTTTGTCACTTCTTTGCTTGCACAACATGGTTTGTTAAGCGAATATGAGGTATGCGCTTTCATATTAGAAGAGGATTTATGTGACAGTTTTATACCGTCTTTACCAACCCAATTCTTAGCTACTTTAGCTTTGATATATGCTATTTAAAGTTATTTTAGCTCATTAATGCATTTTGGTAGTAGCTGCATTGTTTGGATGTGTTTCTTCGCAATTTCGGTTAATGTGTAGGTGTCATGTTCGAGAATCGCATTCCGAGTTTAAGATGTGACTTGGACATTTTTACACTTATGTCTTTGTAACACCCGCAAATGTACCCTATTTTTATAGTAAAAAATATTATACAGATACTTTTCAGCGAAATTTAGTTTTAGTTTAGAATTAAATTTTCCGTGTCTAATTTAGAATTTCCGAGTTCATTTTCGAACTTTACGCGAGATTCCGAGTAAGGTACGACTTAAGACGTTTTTGGGCTTTTTCCCATATTTTTCCACTTACTCCTTCATATACTCCCTCAAACCCTAAACTCCCTCACAACTCACTTCTTCTTCCTCATCTAGTAACCACCCAAAACCTAAGCTCCATTCTTACTCAAACTTATAATCGACACTACGCCTTCATTTCTTGCTCAAATTCACTAAGGTTCGTCTTATTCCTTCCCTCTCATCGTCCTCTATCCGTATTGGTAATAAAATTACCGTCTTTCTCGCTTTTCAATTTATCCGTCTTTCTCAAAGTTGAATTATATACATCTTTTGTCGTCTTTGTTTAGGTAGAGACCTTCAAGATCCCGATAAGGATTACTATCTAGTGGAGGAAGGCTTAAAAATCGTTTAAAGACGCATAAAGGTAACGGTGAAGGGTTATACGATATCATTTACGTGTTTTTATGTGTTTTTCTATGTTAGAAATCGTATTTACAATATGATTAGTAATCTTAGGATTTGTGTTGTTGATGATGGTTGTTGTTAGTTGATAATTGATATGAGAATTGATGATTTGTGATGATAGATTATATTTGTGTTATGCCTAAGTAAAATTGTGAAATTCGTGTATTTCGTGCCCGAGAATGAACGCTGGCAGCGTTCCCTGGACGCTGGCAGCGTCGTCCGGCGCTGGAAGCGTTACTCTCTGCCAGTTTCTCAAAGTCGACTGCAGTTTTCCTGCACTGACCCCTTTTCGTAAAATGATCATATCTCTTTCGTTACTTGCTTGTTTTGGGCTTGTGACATCCCGTTGGAACCGTAATAGGATAAGCTATCGCCTCCATTAAGAATTTATGCATTTGCATGTCTAGAACTCTAGTTATGACCGTTTGAAGTGGACCCTTGTTTTAGTTGGTTTCCAAACAACGTTGTTTTGGAGAGGGGATCTATGTTTCTTATTTATTATGCTTCATAAACTTGTTCTAATGCTTATTTATCATGTATTGATTCATTTTTATCATAGTTAAATTTATATAATTCCCTATTCTCATGTTTTGTGACGGTTTTTGGTATGTCCCACTTAGAGTCGGTTTTTACAAATGTTACGGTTTGCGCACTAATTTTCTATGTGCTTTGTACTCTCATTCCCTTGGCTACCTCCACGTTCGTAAGGCTGGAATGTCGGAACGGGGAGTGTATCCTTACTGCTTAATTGCATGTGTTAGTGGGCATATGACGACGTTGTTGGGAGACGAACGCTTTGCGTTGATCGACCCGGCCGTCAAATGTTGTGTACTTGCGAGGTGGTGTCAACTGCATGTAGCGTACCGCTTGTTATGAGGCTTGTGCTCTTTTCCGCCTCTTTCGTGAATGTCGACCGAATTTGGGGTACTCGGCGTCTATGATTGACCGAGTCTTGGATGCAAAACGTTTATCGCATGTCGAATCGGAACACGTTTATTCCGAGAGTCTGGCCAGATTTAGACTAGGACCGTATTATTATCGTCGTGCTACTAGGAGGAAATTAGTCTACATATACGAAATGAATTGAATCGTGTATGCGTTCAGGGAAATGCTTATCCCGTGGATGCCTTTTAATCATACTTTTCATGTACACGGTGCTAGTGCGTTTCATTTACCGTGAGAGAGGTCGTCAATGTATTGGTATGTTTGGATGGATGATTACATGATTAATTATTCGTGATCATTAGGTGACTTGGCATGGTTTGTTTGTCGAGTCTCAATCTTATCAAACTTATACCGCTAACGGTGAGATGCAAGCCCTAGTGAGCGTATTCGGTTGCCTAAGAGTGTCTTCCCCGAGTCTATCTATAGCATGATGGTTACGTATTGTGCTTCATATGCTCTTATCATTATATATTGAATTGCCTATCTATCCTCACATGTATATCTATATATGCATGCTTCTACTTTGGTATTTTCTTTTATGTACATTTAATGTGATATGGCTGGGAGAACCCGGAGTTACTCCCCACTGACTGTGGCAATCATGTTTTTCATGGATGAACAGGTTACTTGATTGGATGGCTTTTTGCTTGGTATTTTGGGTTCGGGTGTGAGCTAGCGGGCGTTGTCCCTGGATGAAACACCTCTAGACGTTGTTTAGCTAGTTGCTAATTACCTTGTTGTTGGATAACATTTTGAGAGACTACGTCTCTTGTTGTAGTACTTTGTATTTGGTTTGTAATATTTGACACTCCTCGTATTTTCTATTTGCATGTAAAAAGTTTTTAAAACACCGTATTTCCGCTAATTAAATCACATGCTTGTATGTTTTATTTCCGCATTCGCGAGGGTTGTCACAGTTGGTATCAGAGCTTAAACGCTCCCGACGCACACACGTGAACCCTAAACTTAAACTACTTGACCTTGAAATAATAAATGAGAGATGGGTAGACTTAAGGACTAAGGTGGTAGTCTTTGGTGTACTTGATGTTTGTTAGGTTCTAACTTGTTTGTTGATTGTGTTGAGTGATGTTATGTTTGTTTGTATCTACCGTCTTGAGGTGGATCATGTGTTACCTAGAAGAAGTATCCTCTGCCAAAGATTGAAGATTGACAAGCCTAATTGAAGTGTATTTCTTCCCCATCGATGATTTCTCTCGTCCTTAATGTATCATGCTATCTTCCTTCTATCTAAGTGCTTCTTTATCATCTAACGTCTTCTCCCCTTGGAGATTACTCTTGTTACTTCCCTCCTCCTTATCAATTGGTATCCTTACCTTACTCATGTAACATTTTTGTGGATGTCATACCCATTTGTTTGTGGTATATTATACTTGGTCGGAAGAATTTTGAACTTTGTGGGATGTTAGTGTTGGTTAGAATGAATTTGGGATTTCAGGTAAATGGTGTAGATCTAAGTTCACCCTATATTGATGATTGGTTGTATCGCTGTGGAAAGGTGGTAAGATAAGTTTGGTGATTTTAATGCTTGATGCTTGCCATGACTAATGTGTGGATAGTTCATGATATTTGATGGTGTAAGGTTGAATGAATTGGCTAAGACTTCTTAACCCATTAGCGATTTAATCTTTTGAATTTAGGAGTTTGAATGATGCCTTGAGTTGTAAAATGCTTTTGAGACTAAGTGATTTCTTGTGGATTCTAGTTTATGTGTTAGAGTATACGCTTGGTGGAAAAATACTTGGCTATAATCATTGGATTTAAAATTATGATATTATATCATGGTATCGGAGACTTGGTTGAGTTAGTAAGTCGTCATGATAGATTAAACCATGTTACTTAAGGATTATGAAGATGAGTGGAATTTGATTAGATTGGCTATGACGGTGATGCCTTAAGATGTTGATGATGACGTTCTGTTGGTGTTCTACCTTGTGGGCCATAGGAGTTGAAAAGAGATTAGTATGAAGGATTCCTTGTTAGTCCTTCGGTTTTGAAACCTTTGAGAATGTGTAAAATTTTGGAGTTGAGAGAATGTTATTATGCTTAAGTTGCAATTCCGCAATTGAGATACCGTGTTATATGAAAGGATGGATGAATTGGGTAGTAATCGATTTGTTAAATCTAGGTGTACCTTACTCCGATGATTTGTGGTACGAGGGTCCCTTGTAAGAGACCTTTGTTATTAAGATGATTTGCTTTGCTATCGCCCTGAGTTTGAAAAGGGAATTTTGTGGATTAAACCTTAAACCTCTTTCTCGTGCCATTATCCCTTTCCATTTCCTTTCATGCAAGTTCCTACTAAGCCCGATTCCTAGGAAATTGTTTTCTCTTATCTTTTCCTTTGTTTGGCTATCTTCATAGTTATATCTATCCAATATCTAGCTTTTGGCTCCCTGCCTCTAGCGTTCCTCTAATTTTCGTCCGATCTTATCGCGTTCGTGTTTCCCTCGAAATCTCCTATCGTTTCCAATGTCATGGTGACATTGTCTTTCCTCTGGTGAGATGATTAGGTTGTTAGCTAGCTTCGTGTTGATTTTGACCATAAATAGGATTGGGATTTAAACCTTAGGATGAATCTGTTGGCGATATAGTACTCTCTTGATGGCTTCATTTATTGAGCTTGCTATTGTAGTGCTATTTTGGGAATCGAGTTGAGCGTGATGTTAGTTCGTTGTTGATGGGTATTATAACGGTTGTTTAGGATATCATTTGGGAATTTGATGTCTCTAATTGGTGGATTCTAAAAGAGATTTTACTTTAGGGAATTTAAACCGGTACCCAAAGTTTGAGGAGTATTGTCATAAATGAAAATTGATTCATTTTGAGTTTTAGGTGAGCTAGATGATTTGAATGGTTGTCTGATTGCCAAGTGATTGGCCATTTGTGGTTTGGAATTAGTAATTCTCTTTTATTCTTAAGGAATCATAGTTCGAGATTGAGAAATGTTCGTTGCAAGATTTGGATAGTGAGTGCTCAGTTGTTATGGATTATAGAGTTAGAATGGTGAACCCATTTATCTTGAGGATTAGTAACCACCATAGTTTGCTAATGTGACTATTTATATTTGAGGCTTCGAGCGTAGTAATGATCGAATTAAGGATGTTATGGCGTATTAAAGAATATTTATAGCCGATAATGGATTGTGGATTTTCCCTTGTCATGAGACTTTGGATGAGGCTAGTTGGATCTTAGATAATTATGCTTGTTGCTTTGATTGTGTTTTGACTTCGAGGATGAGAAAGTTCATTGTAAATTTAGGATAATGAGTTTGAAACAAATTGAATCAAGGGGTTTTCATGGTAAGTCTCCTTTACCTTGTGGTTGTTAGCGATCATGTTTCCCTAGATATAAATATTTTGTTGGTGGTTTCTAGTACGGGTTTTGATGAATCTAAGAAGATTAGAGTTAGTAATGAATCTTTCATGTTGATTGTTAGTTGTGGAGTCTACCGTGCCGATGGACTTCAGTAGATACTAAATGGATCTGAATAATTAGGTTATTGGCTTGAAATCTCGTGATTATGGAATATTATTGTAGGAATTCTGATGATTGAAAATGATGAGTTGCAAATTGGGTAAATTGCATTCTCTTGAGGATTTGGTTTATTAGTAGAGTTAGTGATGTCGAATTCTTGTAGATCTTCCTGCCGACTTTATCTTGATCTTACTTTCCCTAAGAGTTCGATTTGTTTCGTTTTTGCGTGTTTTGTATATATTTTGTTACCCTGAATTGTGTGTGAGATGTGCGAGTTGCTCTATATACGTGTAATGACTTCTTATTTTGATTTTTATCTTTGAGAAAACCTTCGAATTTTCATATTGTATTTCTAATTTAACTTTTCAAAGAAGTCTAAAGATGGATTTTGTATCATTGGGTGACTTGGCATGGTTTGTTTGTCGAGTCTCAATCTTATCAAACTTATACCGCTAACGGTGAGATGCAAGCCCTAGTGAGCGTATTCGGTTTCCTAAGAGTGTCTGCCCCGAGTCTATCTATAGCATGATGGTTACGGATTGTACTTCATATGCTCTTATCATTATATATTGAATTGCCTATCTATCCTCACATGTATATCTATATATGCATGCTTCTACTTTTGTATTTCCTTTTATTTACGTTTAATGTGATATGGCTGGGAGAACCCGGAGTTACTTTCCATTGACTGTGGCGTTCATGTTTTTCATGGATGAACAGGTTACTTGATTGGATGGCTTTTTGCTTGGTATTTTGGGTTCGGGTGTGAGCTAGCGGGCGTTGTCCCTGGATGAAACACCTCTAGACGTTGTTTAGCTAGTTGCTAAATACCTTGTTGTTGGATAACATTTTGAGAGACTACGTCTCTTGTTGTAGTACTTTGTATTTGGTTTGTAATATTTGACACTCCTCGTATTTTCTATTTGCATGTAAAAAGTTTTAAAAACACCGTATTTCCGCTAATTAAATCACATGCTTGTATGTTTTATTTCCGCATTCGCGAGGGTTGACACAGTCTTGGACTAAATTCATGCCAAATAATGGGTTAATAAGAGTTAAAAGTTGTGGATTAAAGACAAGTCAAGGCCCAAATATGAAGGTCAAAGCGCGGAAGCAAGTGAAGAAGAGGATGCGTCACATGAGAAAGCCGCTAGGCGCGGCAAAACGCCGCGGGGCGCGGTAAATATGGCTGTTTCAAATACCGTGGGGCGCGGCTCAGCATTGGATTCCAACGAATCTTCTAATTCTTCTTTAATTCGGCAGATATGCTCACATTTTATGAGGCTTTAATAAGCTTTATAAAGATGCTCTTTGAAGTTTAGGAATTCTTCTCAACTTATTGCTAGTTTAGGAATTTGAATCTTTTGTTCACTTGCCTAGACATTGGTAGCAACTAAGTTCATCAATTTGTATGCTTTTCATCGTTGTTGGATTGTAGGAGAGTATTTATCATATGAATTAAAGTGTAGAACCGCTTGTGTTGCATTTGTTCATCTTTATTGGCTTCTCTAGTTATAACCTCTGGTATAATTGAATTTAGATACGCTTGGACTAGATTGTCATCGTCATAAGGGTTGTTTATATGCGCTTTTCGCAGTGAATGACTAAAAAGTAAGGAGAAGTAGAAACTTATGTTTTCACAATAAAGTATTTAAGAGTAATTAGAGTTTAAAAGAGTCAATGATCAAAGCTTACTCATTTGTGGAAATTGTAAGAACCAAGATCTTTTTAGAATTTGATTTTACTACGATCATATAATAATTTAGTTTGTTAGACTTAGACTCATAAGTACAAATACCCCCAAATTGGTTACATTAGAACTAGTTGCACGCATAAACTCACAATAGACAAACACCTTCCTTTTGTGATCGGCCCCTACTTACAATTACTACTAGTTTGAGTTTGTAGTGGATAAAAATACTAATTTGGAGACTCACAACAAGTCTAGCCAAATTTTGGCGCCGTTGCCGGGGAAGACAATTGTTTTTTGTATGTTTATGTAATATTCTTTTAAATATTGTTTTAATTAAGGGTCTTTTGTCTTTTAGTTTATAAAATGTACTTCCATTTCCCCCAACAAGAGCATGAATTACTTCATCACTACTTTGAAAGGCTAGAAGAGTATTTGTTAGAATACCCATATCTAGGCAAGAGTCAGGGATTTTGGATTGGGGTTTTCTATAATTTCAACCAAGAGACTTAAATATATTTGCAAGTACAATGTGAGGGTGGGTTCTTAAATTTAAGACACGAAGAAAAATGGGATATTCTTGATCTTTTGATGGAGAATTCCCGACAATTAGAAATGACCATTTCTACTCTTAATCTTGATCCTTACTTTGACATCTCACTGAGCCTTGAGTTGAGTCCAAGTGATATTGTGAATAATATTGATTACCCTATGTCTCTTATTCTTGATGCGAGTACTCAAATTTATAATGCGAGAGAGAGTAATGACTTTGATTTGTTCACTTTGTCTTATAGTGAACCCAAAGTAGATTTTAACTTACCCCCACAATTTGGTGACGAAGCCTTGGGTGGTGACTTGGGTGATATATTATGGGATTTGGATGACACTTTTGATTGGATTGGGGAAAAGAATAACTTAATTATGATGATCCAATTTCATAAAGAAACATACCATGACTCCATGATTATTTTTGAAATACCCAAATGACATGATGAGTATGTTGTACATGCTTATATGATAAAGAGTTGTGTATGGTTTCTTTTTATTACAAGTTGTTATAAAGTCTTAACCAATTCTTTTGCTAGCTTTTATGATCTTCTCTTAAGGCCATTGACATTTCCGCTCTTAATTGAATGATATTCTTCTTATTGAAGGGGTAGTGTTGTGTGACCCCATACTTTGTTCTTATGCTTTAACATGCGTCGTGCAGGACGTTAAACCATCGCTTACGGGAGGCAACCCGGTTTTAATGTTTTAATGTGTGCATTTGATTTTGAATAAAATAGTTTGATTCCACCAATTGATGCTAAATGGATGATGATGAGAGCGCATTTGCAAGCTAAGTGTGGATGCTCTCTTTTTGCTCGGTAATTTCTATACCCTCCATTTTCTTTTTCTCCCATCTCTTATTTTGTCATTGAGGACAATGTCATGTTCAAGTGTGGGGGAAGGGTTTTAGCTCATTGTGGTGGTCTATAGTTGCATTTTAGTTACATTTACTCATGTAGTTGCATTTTAGTAATACACATGGTGGAATTGATTCATTTTTTTCATGAATTTAGTTGATATTTTGAAGTTTAGAAATGTACTTCACATATTTGGATTAGGTGTTTTAACACCTGCATGGTTAATACTTGTGCCTATTTTGACAAGTTGAGTTTTACTTTGAGTTCACCTTGGACCCCTAGTGGTGTGAACATGCCTTTGATCATGATTGTCACAAAAATGTAGTTTGATCAACATATCCTCCATCATACAAAATAAAACAAAATTAAAAAAAAATCAATCAAAAACAAAACAAATCAAAATGAAAAAAAAAAATCACAAATAAAGTGGATTGTCCTCATGTTACGAAGCGGATATGAGAAGCTATGTTTCCAAGAGCCATGTTATTTTTGCTCTATGGTTAAATAAATTGTGTTCAAGTGCAAAAAAAAAATGTCTATCAAGTTGAAATTCATATCTTTACATGTTGGCATCCCATGCTTGTTTTCACGTTTGCTAAGGACCGAGTCCCGTGGTAAGCTAAAGGATGACGTGTATGGAGCTCAATTTGTTGTTGTCACCTAGAGTTTGAATCCAAAGGACCGAGCCTCGAGGTTGAATAAATGGTGATTTTAGTGGATTGACACATCTATCAAATCAATGGAGTTCCTAACATTGTCAAGTGAAATTGTAACACCCGCAAATGTACCCTATTTTTATAGTAAAAATATTTTACGGATACTTTTCAGCGAAATTTAGTTTTAGTTTAGAATTAAATTTCCCGTGTCTAGTTTAAAATTTCCGAGTTTGTTTTTGGACTTTACGCGAGATTTTGAGTAAGTTACGTCTTAAGACATTTTTGGGCTTTTCCCATATGTTTTCCACTTACTCCTTCATATACTCCCTCATAACCCTAAGCTCCCTCATACTCAACACCTTCTTCTTCCTCACCAAGTAAACTTCAAAACCCTAACCTCCATAATTATTCGATCTTTAAATCATCGCTACTCCTTCGTTTCTAGCTCAAATTCACTCAAGTTCGTCTTATTCTTTCCCTCTCATCGTCCTCTATCTTTATTGGTAATAAAATTACCGTCTTTCTCGCTTTTCAATTTATCCGTCTTTCTCAAAGGTGAATTATATTCATCTTTTATTATCTAATTGTAGGTGGTGACCTCCAAGACCCCGACAAAGACTACTTCTTGATAGAAGAAGACATCGACGCAGATTGAAGACGCGAAAAGGTAACGGTGAAGGGTTACTTGATATCATTTACGTGTTTTATGTGTTTTCTATGATAGTGATCGTATTTAGAATATGATTAGTAATCTAAGGAATTGTGTTGTTGATAATAGTTGTTGTTGGTTGATATTTGATAATGAGAATTGATGATTGATGATGATAATTGAAGTTGGTTAATATTCATAAGTGTTGAAAATGTTGTTTTCGTGCAAAATAGACCCTAGCCGGCCGACCGGCAGCCGGTCACTGGGGAGTGGCTGTATATTTATTGTGTTACGTAAAAATTTGAGTATGCATTAAGTCTCAGCCGGCCGACCGGCTGAGACACACCTGAATATGTCTTCATTTTCTCTTATGATATTGGTCCCAGCCGGGTAGCCGGCAGCCGGCCACTTTGACCGGCTGGGACACTCTGTATTTTCACTTATTTTCAATTGTTACTATGGGTGCCAGCCGGGTAGCCGGCAGCCGGTCCCCTTGACCGGCTGGCACATGCTGGAATTCAAATGTAATTCTTACTTATGTTTTTCATTTATAATATTTCCGATGGTTCATTCATTGTATAAATTTACGTAATGACTTTGAATATTATTGTTTTAAATATATGATATTCCATTCGCTTGTATCGCATGTTTTGTGACGGTTTTTGGTATGTCCCACTTTGAGTCGGTTTTTACACATGTTACGGTTTGAGCACTAATTTTCTATGTGCTTTGTACTCTCATTCCCTTGGCTACCTCCACGTTCGTAAGGCTGGAATGTCGGAACGGGGAGTGTATCCTTACTACTTGATTGCATGTGTTAGTGGGCATATGACGACGTTGTTGGGAGGCGAACGCTTTGCGTTGATCGACCCGGCCGTCAAATGTTGTATACTTGCGAGGTGGTGTCATTGCATGTAGCGTACCGCTTCTTATGAGGCTTGTGCTCTTTTCCGCCTCTTTCGTGAAGGTTGACCGAATTTGGGGTACTCGGCGTCTATGATTGACCGAGTCTTGGATGCGAAATGTTTATCGCATGTCGAATCGGAAAATGTTATCTCGAGAGTCTGGCCAGGTTTAGACTAGGATCAGATATTTATATCGTCGTCCTACCGGGAGGAAATTAGTCTACATATACGAAATGAATTAAATCGTGTATGCGTTCAGGGCAATGTTTTATCCCGTGGATGCCATTTTAATCATACTTGCATGTACACGGTGCTAGTGCGTGTCATTTACCGTGAGAGATGTCGTCAACGTATTGTACGTTTGAATGGATGATTATATGATTGATTACTTGTAATCGTTGGATGACTTTGCATGGTTTGTTTGTCGAGTCTCAATCTTATCAAACTTATGCCGCTAACGGTGAGATGCAAGCCCTAGTGATATAGTGTATGGTTGCCTAAGAGTGTCATCCCCGAGTCTTTCTATAATATGATGGTTACGGTTTTGTACTTCATGGATCGATATTCTTATGTATTGAATTTCCTATTTATCCTTCTCGTATTTCACATGTATATTTATATATGCATGCTTCTACTTTTGTATTTCCGTTTATGTACGTTTATTGTGATATGGCTTGGAAAACCCGGAGTTACTCCCCAGTGATTGTGGCGTTCATGTTTTTCATGGATGAACAGGTTGCTTGATTGGATGGCTTTTTGCTTGTGGTATTTTGGGGTCCGGTGTGAGCTAGCGGGCGTTGGCCTGGATGAATCACCTCTAGACGTTGTTTAGCTAGTTTGCTAATAAATTTGTTACTTGATAACATTTTAAGAGACCTTGTCTCTTTGTAGTATATTATACTTTGCTTTGTAATTATTGACATTCCTCATACTTTTCTAATTGCATGTAAAAAGGTTTTAAAAATACCGTATCTTCCGCTATATTAATCACATGCTTGTATGTTTTATTTCCGCATTCGCGAGGGTTGTCACATAAATAAAATATTTCAAATACCCAAAGTGAAGTATATTGTGCTCAAAAGAACAAATCTACCCTAATAAATTTCTCCATGTTGATTGATCGAAGTTTGAGTGATGGTTGTGGAGGGTTTTAATGTTAACTAACCCATTAGGCTAGACAAGGCACTCTTTGTTGAACTTGATGCTTGTTAGAGCCGGCTTAAGTGTCCCATGCATTTGTTACGGTTTCCTAAACCTTTCATTATAACTTGCATTTCTCTATTAGAATTGGTTAACTTGTGATTGAAAGTGTGAGTGTGTCCTTAGTTTAGTTGAGGTTACTCGAGGGCGAGTAAGGTCTAAGTGTGGGGGAATTTGATGTGACGGTTTTATACCGTCTTTACCAAGCCAATTCTTAGCTACTTTAGCTTTGATATATGCTATTTAAAGTTATTTTAGCTCATTAATGCATTTTGGTAGTTGCTGCATTGTTTGGATGTGTTTCTACGCAATTTCGGTTTAATGTGTAGGTGTCATGTTCGAGAATTGCATTCCGAGTTTGGGATGTGAATTGGACATTTTTACACTTATGTCTTGAACTAAATTCATACCAAATAATGGGTTAATAAGAGTTAAAAGACTGTGAATTAAAGACAAGTCAAGGCCCAAAGATGAAGGTCAAAGCGCGGAAGCAAGTGAAGAAGAGGATGCGTCACATAAGAAAGCCCCTAGGCGCGGCAAAAAGCCGCGGGGCGCGGCAAATATGACTGTTTCAAATGCCGCGTGGCGCGGCAAAAAGCCGCGGGGCGCGGCTCAGCATTGGATTCCAACGAATCTTCTAATTCTTCTTTAATTCGGCAATTATGCTCACATTTTATGAGGCTTTAATAGGCTTTATGAAGATGCTCTTTGAAGACCTATATAAGAAGATGGTATTGATCAAATTACACACACTTCATCCACCTTTAAATCATTAATTAGATACATCAAAACAAATTCTAGTTTATAGTTTGTTTACTTTTTGTATGGAAGGCTAACTTCCTCATCTTGGGTCAAGCAATTGAAGCAAATGAACTAGTGTTTTGTAAGAATCTTTTATTCTTTGTTATTATCTCTTGAATATTGATTTACATTCTCAATTTATTATTATGATTATTGATATTTCTTGCTAGTTTGATCACCTAGTTTGTCTATCTCTAATCTATTGCTAATTTAGGAATTTGAATCTTTTGTTCACTTGCCTAGACATTGGTAGCAACTATAGTTCATCAATTTGTATGCTTTTCATCGTTGTTGGATTGTAGGAGAGTATTTATCATATGAATTAAAGTGTAGAACCGTTTGTGTTGCATTTGTTCAACTTTATTGGCTTCTCTAGTTATAACCTATGGTATGATTGAATTTAGATACGCTTGGTCTAGATTGTCATCGCCACAAGGGTTGTTTATATGCGCTTTTCGTAGTGAATGACTACAAAGTAAGGAGAAGTAGAAACTTATGTTTTCACAATAAAGTATTTAAGAGTAATTAGAGTTTAAAAGAGTCAATGATCAAAGCTAACTTATTTGTGGAAATTGTAAGACCCAAGATCTTTTTAGAATTTGATTTTACTACGATCATATAATAATTTAGTTTGTTAGACTTAGACTCAGAAGTACAAATTCCCCCAAGTTGATTACCTTAGAAATAGTTGCATAAACTCACAATAAACAAACACCTTCCTTGTGGGATTGTAGTGGATAAAAATACTAATTTGGAGACTCATAACAAGTCTAGCCAAGGATATTCACTCCTCTGGTAATGATGATATTCACTCCACTAGTGGCTATTGTTTTTTACTTTAGAGAGTGGAGCAATCTCTAGGAAGTCATGTAAACAAACTTGTCTTGCTAAATCTACTATGGAATTTGAGTTTGTTGCTTTAGCTTTGGCAGTTGAAGAAGCTGAATGGCTGGAAAGCCTTTTGGTAGATATTCCATTGTGGGGGAAACCAACTCCATCAGTGTCTATGCATTGTGATTTGCAAGCTGCAATTGGAGTAGCAAATAATCAAGCTTACAATGGAAAGAAAAGACATATTCGTCTAAGACATGGAACTGTGAGAAATTTAATAAGAGATAATGTGATATCATTGGAATACATACATTCAGAGAGGAATATTGCGGATCCTCTCACTAAAGACCTCTGCAGGAAATTAGTGCTGGAGTCAACACTGGAAATGGGCTTAAAGCATGTAAAGGGGTGAATTGTGATGGATACCCGTCTTAGTCAATCTAAGTTCAACGGGTCAAACTAAGCCACAATGAACTCGAGTTGTAATACTACTACCATTCCCATTAATAAAAGTGATGTAGTATTTATTTTATGTACTTGTGTGCACTTGTAAATTTAATTTTCAACTATGGAAGGATATAGTCCATATGGATGGTTTGTGACAATCAAACCTGAGGAAGTCACCTATGTGAATGTGGGGGTTTCTTGCCCAAACCCCATGAGGTCCACCAGGCTTTGGACCTTTAGAGGCATTCATGAATTACCAGGAACTGTGTGAGGGGCGCTTGGCAAAACCAAGCAAATTTGTTCATACCTTCTTGCGTCCATGATGAGTTCATGGATGATGTGAGTTCTAGCCCTGATTTGGGATAAGTAAGTACGCAACTTGACTCTCACCAACTCCATCGGACGCTTAAAGGCTAGATCCACCTAATATGGCGGTTTAAGAAAATTTGTACGTTACTGGGTGTTGGTTAAAGTCCACAAGACACCAATATCTTAACGCTAAATCCCCGTTCCCAAAAGTTTCCTGAAATTTCCTTTATTTACCTCCTTTATCGTCATTGTGAAGGATTGTTGGATAAATGGCTCCAAAGTACTATTTTTGGTTTTAATTGGGTTCAATTTCCAAGACTGATTAATATAGTCTACAAAATTAACTTGTTTTGGTCTTCTATACTGACTACTCTTTTTACTAAAACACACAACTTTCACTACTGATTTCTTTATTTCTTATGCTCTCCTACTGCTATATATAATGTCCTCCTAAACCACTTTCAACACAACAATCAGAGATTCATATCTTCTCTCTAAATATCAAATCAGTTCCCTTGAGGATACTTTGGCGACGTTCTTGGCTCTAGTCATCTGCATCTTGACCTACACCTAAGTTGTAGCGGTTGTGCTAATTCTGGGGGTCGAATGACAACGAGTCCGTGTGTAGTAGACGGGGCATATTTGACTTTAGGACAGTGACCTCAAGTCACGTCACAACCTCCTCTTTTCAGATAAGATCATTCCTCTTTATTTAGTAGCACCTCATCAAAATATGTTAATAAGTAAAATTCTCACAAATTAATGGGCCATTTAGTAGAGTTGTAAGTCGTCCAGTTATTTTATGGCTTGTTTCAAATTATAGAAAAAGATTATCTCAATTCTCATGTAGTGAGACGGTTTATTTTATAATATAATTATTCATCTAATGTATGATTATATTATACATTAATATATTGTTAGGGTGGAACCTTATGTCCCACATCGGTAGAATTAAGGTGAAATAGAATCTTTATAAAATGTCCACAAATATAATAGTACGAGTCCTTTTGGGAAGGAACCCGAGAGTAAATCCGATCCGTGAGGGCTTGGCCCAAAGCGGAAAATATCGTACTATTATAAACAGTGGACACCGGCGCAGCAGAGGCCCAATACGATGTATTCATGCTTCCGCACAACAAGTGGTATCATAGCCCAAGGTTCAACTTGGGCTAGGTACAAGAAGAAGCATCAGGCCAAAGACTTGAAAGGTGCCTTACACTAGAAGGCATGGAACTCCTACTAGCTTGAGGAAGAGCTAATATGTTCGCGAAGGCGACATGACTCTCACGGCGATGAGACATGTCGTCCAAGAGATTATTGTCAGCGACCTAGTGAGGTGGGCTGAAGCTTAATGGAGGCAATAAAAGTGGTTCATAGTAAGTCCAAAGGCTACAGAGGTGGCGCGCTCAGGCACTGGATGCCAACCTAGTCCAGGGTATATTAGATGTAGAGCAGTTTGGTACGCAAGTGTAGCACAAGTTCCGTGAAGAGACATATGGATCCCTAGGGAGACACATGGTGTGTCGATTAAGGGAAGCTTATCAAGGCTTGGTGATACTAAGGGTGTCTAGAAGTTATTGTATGGTGTGCGGAGGTCCTCCATAGAAGTCAAGGTCCGAGTCAATATGATGGTCCTTGGTTTGAGGGAAGGATTGTTAGGCAAACTCATGTCCGACATCGGTAAAATAAAGGTGAAATAAGATCTTTATAAAATGTCCACAAATATAATAGTACGAGGCCTTTTGGGAAGGAGTCCAAGAAAAAATCCGTGAGGGCTTGACCTAAAGCGGACAATATCGTACTATTATAGACAGTGGACACCGACGCCACAAAGGGCTAACACGAGGTATTCACGCTTCCGCACAACATATACGATTACTTGAACACACTTTGATACATACGAGAGAAAATGAAGCCGTACTAAAACTATTGCTCCCCTATTTTTTACACTTTTAATAACATTATCTATCAAAGTATTCCATTGTACATTTGTACCTATGACAATGACGCATACGGTTGACTGAAAATCTAAAATACCTGGCGGAAAATGGTACTTCTAAATTCTAATCGAAGAACAAAGGTGGCGGCAGAAAGAAGTTGTACAATAGCGAAATCCTCCAGGAGACAAATGCGTGATGCGATTGCGAGAGGTTGGGGATAATGAACTGATGATTTGGAGGAGAGTATTACAATTCATTAATTCATTTGATTTATTGCTAATTATGGTGAAATGTCTTGGTAAAGTAAAAGCAGTTGATTTATTATTATTATTACAAATTCTCATTTAACACGGGTTGACCCGTCTTAAGCTTAAGATGGGTCAAGCTCCCCTCACAAATGGCAAGTGGGATTGCAAGTGAGAGGCAAATGGAGCCCCTCACTTTTCCCCCCTACTCGCTCTGCGTGCGACGGGTCTAGTGAAGATATTAATTAAATATTACGTAAATATCTTGTTATCTTGTAATCTCATTGCTATTAGTATCTTTGTATATTAGTTAAGTAGATTATCTTATTTCCTAGTTTTTAGCCCTACAATTGTATTTATACGTTGATTCTATTGTTAATATAATTAAGCTTTTCTTTTACCAATCTTGCAAGGTAATAGAGCTATTAACTATTCTCTTCTTCTTCCTCACATAAAATTCTTATCGCTCTAATCAATGGCTAGACACGCGACTATCCTATACAATGTCGCTAATCCTTCCAACCCCTCTATGGCAGTCAACTTCGTGACCGTCACAGAATTAACCCTATCAACATATCGCTCATGGTCTCGCCAAATCGAAGATCTCCTCTTTGGCTATGACCTCTTCAAATTTTTGGATGGATCTCATACCTGTCCATCTCAAACTATTGAGGACGAAAAGAAGGGCACCATAACCAATCCTGCCTTCTCGTCTTGGCTTCGTCAAGATCGTCTCTTGAGTTGTGCTCTTTGTGGCAACATCTCCTCAAGTATTACTTTCTTTCTCCTCAATGATAAAACATCTCAAGAAATATGGACGACTCTACAGTCCACATACGCGAATCCGTCACGCGGTCATATCCTTCAAATCAAGGATCGTCTTCATTCCATCTCAAAGGCTAATTCCTCAGCCACTGACTATATGCAACCAATTCGCTCATGTGTCGATGAACTCGCTCACATGAGAAAGACTATGGATGACGAAGATGTCAATGCAAAGGTTCTCAATGAGCTCAATTATGAGACCTATCAATCAATGCACAACACTTTACTTATATTCTCCGCAAGCTGAGCACTCTTGACCTTCATGCTTCACGAGTAGGGATGGCAGTGGGTCCAAGAACCGACCCAAACCCGCCGGGTCGGACCCTAATGGGTCGGGTATGGGTCTTAATTTTCAAGACCCGAACGGGTAAGGGTCGGGTATGGGTCTTGGATAATATTTTAGGGTCCGGGTTTGTTTTGTAGGACCCGGACCCGACCCGTAGACCCGTATAATTTAAAAAAAAAAAAAAAACCTAAATATATCGACAAACACAGCAGCCACACAATTCACAATTCAAAATACACAAAGTCACAAAGACACAAACACATTACACAAGCCCATTCTCACAACTCTAACCCTAAATCCCCAACTTCTCACCTACCTCTAATCTAAACTGACGACGGCCGCCGCCAACGGACGACGACGGACGACGGACAACGACAACGACGCAAAAGTAGCAGCAACCACTTCAAGTTCGTCTTTTTGGTAAATCTCTCATTTTTTACGGTTGATGTTATAATTTGTGAAGTTGATATTTGTGAAATTTGTGAAGTTGATGTTATAATTTTTTACAGCAGCAAATATTTGTGAAGTTAATGTTTTAATTTGGATATGTATTTGTGGACTAATTCGATTTCTGATGCATCAACATTGATCCTGCATTCCTGTTAGTATTGGAAAATTCATGCTACCTTAAAATTATGATTTCCTATTAGTATTCTGATTTGGAGAGCATTGAGTTGTTTTTTCATTCAAATAATTACCACTTTGGTGTTTTTTCATTCAAACAGCAGCAAGTTCGTCTTGGGAAATTATGTTTTTTCATTCAAACAGCAGCAAGTTCGTCTTTAAATAAGATACTAATCTGAATTTTCTTATTATTGATTTAATTTCAGCACCTTCTTCTGCAATTTAAACTTACATCAGTTGAATGTTCACTGTATCTTTAAATTAATTTTACTGATTTGTTTTCTCATAATAGTTGTGCTTTTCCCTGGCAACATTTTATTAACTGTGCTGCTAGTCTGCTACATATCGGAGCGTATTCATTTTAGCTGTATAATGATGTTTAGATGAGCACGCCACGACCCACATGCTGGGGAAATAGTTTGCATCCTGATACACCACTGTTTCACACCTTAGATGGTATTTCTTGTATATTGTTTGTTATCTCTCAACTCTAAATGTTGTAAACTTGTATTTCTTTAGATGGATGATGAAGCAACAAATTGTGTTCAATCAAAGCATGTGTTGTATGATATTGATGAGGAAGGTACTGATGAGGAAGAAGGTTTTGTTGATGGTATTCCTCATCAAAGTAACATTCCTTCGAGCACACATGATACACCTACCAATAACCAAGTTTACTTTGACAAAGTGGAGGTGGGTGAAATTATAAAGGCTAGGTGCAAGAAATGTAGCAAACATCTTTCTACCGGTGGCAATAGTGGTACTTCTCATCTTGTCAAGCATGGTAAGATTACTTGTCCAATGAGGCATTTAGGGAGTCATGTGGGTCAAAAAAAACTAAGAGTGCAAACTAACTAGGATGGGTCTAATACTTTGGAACTTAAAGAAAAATACAAAGAGTTTGATCAAGAAATATCTAGGTCTAAGTTGGTCAATATGGTAGTGATACATGAGTACCCTTTGTCAATTGTTGATCATTATTGGTTTAGGGATTTTATTAAGAGTCTCAATCCCTCTTTTAAGATGGTTTCTAGAAATACATTGAAAACTAATATTTTGAAGTTATACAATGATGATAAGCTCTCGCTTAAGCAATTGTTGGGGTTTAATGAGAGTAGAATCGCGGTAACAACTGACATGTGGACAGCTTCTAATCAAAAGAAGGGTTACATGGTTGTGACCTCGCATTTCATTGATCGAAATTGGGTGTTACGGAATAGAACATTGAGGTTTTGTTTTGTACCATGTCCACATACAAAAGGTGTTCTTGCTAAGGTGTTAATGGATTGTTTGTCCCAATATTGTTTAGAGAGCAAGATTTCCTCGGTTGTAGTTGATAATTGTAGCACTAATGATGTTATGATGAAAATACTACTCAAAAATTTTGAGAGTAAGTGTCTTATCTTAAAAGGTAGTTTTTTGCATTTAAGATGTAGTGCACACATCTTAAATTTGATAGTGAAAGATGGTTTGAATGTTATTGAATCGGGAATTGTGAAAGTGAGGAATTGTGTTTCCTTTTGGATGTCTGCCCCGAAAAGAATTGAAAAGTTTGAGGAGGCTTGTCGTTTTTTTGGTAAAACAAATATTACAAGATTGGTACTTGATTGCAAAACTAGGTGGAATTCAACCTTTTATATGCTTCAATCCGCCTTGCCATATAAAGATGTATTTGTTAGGCTAAAACGTCTAAATACAAGGTTAAAGTTTGATGTTCCTTCTAGTGAAGATTGGATTTTGGCTAGCTTAGTTTGTGAAAAGTTGGATATATTTGATAATGCTACTAAAGTGTTTTCGCGTAGACATTATCCTACTTCTAACTTATTCTTTCGAAAAGCATGTGAAATTAAGCTTGCTTTAATGAGTTGGTTGGAGGATGATGTTGAAATTATAAAAGAAATGGCTAAAGGAATGATTGAAAAATTTGATAAATATTGGGAGCATATTAATGGTCTTCTAGCCATTGCCGCCATTTTGGATCCTAGAAATAAAATGGATTGTGTTTCATTCTATTTTAAGATACTTTATGGTGATGAAGTTGGGGAGAAAGAAGTGGAGAGGGTGAGACATTTATTGGATGAACTTGTAATGGAGTATCAAAAGCATAGTGAAGGGAGTAGTAAAGATAATAGTTCACAAGTAAGTGGAAAAAGAAAACATTTGAGCTCACATGTAGTTCATCAAGATGCATATGCGAGGGAGAAGGAGACCATAACTAGGAAGGTGATTGTTAAGGGTGAAGTGGAACACTACTTGGAAGATCAACCGGAAAGAGAAGATGAAAGTTTTGATGTCCTTAGTTGGTGGAAAATTGATCGTAGATACCCTACCTTGCGGACTATTGCTAAGGATATTCTTGCCATTCCAATATCTAGTGTAGCTTCGGAAAGTGCTTTTAGCATGGGAGGGCGAGTTGTGAGTGCTCATCGTTCTAGACTTCATGCAAATACCGTTGAAGCATTAATGTGCTTACAAAATTGGAAAATGCAAGATTTCCAAGGTAACATTAATAGTACTAGTTTGCATAATTATTAAGTAAAGCAAAAGTTGTCAATTGTTGTCTTCTTGTTTACTATATATTTGTATAATTATTTTTTATAGGTGACATGGAAGGTACTAGTTCTTGTTCTACCATCAACGAGGACTCGGAAGTTGACGGAGACATTATTGATATTATAGATATGGTATTAACTTGTGTCTTCTTTATTTTTTAATTTTTAGTGTCTTTTTTTCTCATTACTAGTACTAATACTTTCTTTTTATCTTTTTTTAGGATGTTGATGATATTCCAATTGACGATATGGAAGAGGAGGAGCTATATGATATGCCATGTATTGTTTAAGGATTATGTTAGAAAATTTCTTTGTGTTTGGTATTTGTAAGAAACTAAGGATTTTGTGAAGACTTTGTATTTTATTTGCGGTTTTGTAAACAATTTGAATGACTCTTTTGGACTTATGGTGTAATTTGAATGGCTACTAAGTGTGAAGTTTAAATTGTCAAAAAAATAAAATTACGGGTGCTTTCTCAACTAGACCCGCGGGTAGACCCGACCCGGACCCGGACCCGTTGGGTATGGGTATGGGTCCAATTATTTTGGACCCTTTAAAGTACGGGTCGGGTATGGGTCCAAGGTACGGGACACGGGTCCGGGTCCGGGTCCTACTGGACCCGACCCGGACCCGACCCGGACCCGACCCGTTGCCATCCCTATCCACGAGCGTCTTAAAAAAATTCGAAGCCCGGTGCTTAACAAAATATGAGGTCCCAAACATACAGTCAAATCTCTATTTGGTTAACAAATAAAGTATATAAGTAAATTGTGATAACCAAAACCTTTAACAAAATACATCATAAATGGATGTAGTGAAATCAACCAAAAATCCAAAATAATCATGAATATGTATAGAATAATGATAATGCTTATTGGTTAAATCTAATTACTCATAATTTAGTAATGATCAATCTAGAAATTAATTAAAATAGAAGAGTAGAGAATGATTTACTCTTACGTATGACAGATGCCTAATTGCTTTACATTTAGGAATGAATTAGAATAGCACTGTACTGCCTAATTGCTTTAGATTTAGGAATGAATTAGAATATCACTGTACTGCCTAATTACTCTAGATTTATTGCGCACAAAATAAAATTATTCTAGATTTTCTAAGGCATGAATCTAAGAATAGCAAAATTATCTAGAGTGATTGTAAAATGGTGTGAAGATTGAAAGATATTAAGAAAGAGAAAATCTCAAACTACATCTTTAATTATGAGGATAATTTAACTGATTGAAAATTTGTCAGGTTAAAAGTGATTGTAAAATGGTGCGAAGATTGAAAGATATAGAAAGAGAAAATCTCAAACTATTAGGAAGGAAAAAGTTAATTAAAGAGTTACATGGGGAAGGAGAAATTCTCAAACCTCATATTATCAGTTACTTAGTTGTAAAAAAAGAGTTTGGAGCAATACGACCAAGTTCTTCCAGAATCTAATTAAGGAGCTAGGGAAAAAGAAGCATCTCCGGAAGAAGAACAAATCTATGATATCAATCCCACTCTTTTGACTCACTCTTTTGAACAAATCTCCTTTCTTGATAAAATATCCTAAAATATGAATTCATTAGGGCTAAAGGAAGCAGCAGTTCCAGGGCAGGTATTGAGCAAAGCAGCCAGGCCAAGGGTTTGATCCTTACATCCCACTGCTTAAAGTCTTTAATCAATCGGAGACTTCTCAGATTAGGCTAGGCCTCTCCAGCTGAGCTGGATGCTATTAGGAAGGAAAAAATTAATTAAAGAGTTATATGGGGAAGGAGAAATTCTCAAACCTCATATTATCAATTACTTAGTTGTAGTTTTTACTTTTTTTTTCTTTTTTTACACAATAAATAATATGAACTTGGACCTCCAAATTTGTAGGCCCTATTCGGGCGCTCTGGGCCTTAGACGCCTCTGGCTCCAGCTTGAGGGGTATTAGGAGTTTATTACGATATACTCCCTCATATTCTCAATAACCTTTCCCTTTTACTTTAACACCAAAATTAAGAAAACACCCTACCCCATCTTATAATTAAATTGGACCACACAAATATACTATCCCACCATACAATTAAATTTGGACCACACAAACACTTACCAATAAAGGAAATAGGGAAAGTATTGTGAATAGACGAAAATAGAAATGAGGATTGTTATTGACAATATGAGGGAATATTATTTAATCCCGGCCCATATAGTGAGCCCGTCTATGAAACTATATAAGTCGCCTTATGGCTAAGCAATACGATCAACTTGCCCTTCCATATTTCTTAACATGTACTCCCTCCGATCCAGACAAATGGTAATATGGGGAAAATTGGAGTATTTAAGAAAAGGTGGAAAAATGAGGGATAAAAAAGGAAAAAGTAGGTGGGCTATGTAATTGTGGATTTAATTGTGAGTTTAATTGTGGGGCCATGCAATGCATTTTGTGTAAATATCAAATGGGTAGAAGGATAACTTGGTAATATAGTGGGCCAAATAAGGTATGTTACCATTGGTGTGGATCATCCGTTTTAGGTAAGTGTTACCATTGGTCTGGATCGGAGGGAGTACATGTGTAACCAAATATGTTTGTTTTCTGTATTGCTCACTCTTTGTTTTCGTGTAACTGTAGGCATGTAGTATTGCCGTCATGTTACATAATCAAGAAAGGGACATTGAAGGGTAAGACTTGTTTTGATAGTTGTGTTGATGAGGACTTGACCTTGGAAGCTGTCTTACAGATCCACTAGTTCTTTTGGTGCAACATGTCAACTTGTTTCAAATACTACTATACATTTGGGTTTGAAGGTCAACTCTTATTGCTCCAAAGAAGTAAGAAACTACTCAAGTTCATGCTGATGCATGTTTTCTTGTTTATTTGCCAGGATACTTTTGCAGAGATTGAAAGATTCATTACAGTATCTCTTTACATATCCCAAGTTAGAGTAAATAAAGGTGAAATGGTTCATTGCATTGAAAATGTGGTTGATACCAATTCAATAGCTGGTTTCACCTTTACGAAGCAGCGTCACGACAACGTATTGCCAAAGTAAATTTGAGGCAACCCTCTTAAAACAAATTCACGATTTTATTTTTTAAAAGCTACAGAGTAATTTTTGACATATTTCCAAATATTTGAGGTATTATTTAGTCTCCCTCAAAACATGGCCCGTTCCAGTAAATTGCATGGTAAATGGAGTCAGATATACGTAGGCACACAACTTTTCCCAGATGGTTGAGGCTCGCCTTTAAGGGTTTGAACTTGTGACCTTTGATCACACTGGCTCGTATATCATGATAGATGAAACATTTCAACTAAAACCTTATAGCGATAGTTGAGCTCAACTATTTTATTTATATTTCATTAATAGTAAAGTAAGATCGTAACGATAGCCAATCTTCACACTCGGACTTTTGCTATTAATAGTAAACTAAGTCTTGTGTTATTTTCATAATTTTTGTGAATTAGTCTAGACCAATTACTCAATAAACTTAATAAGTCGATTTATTAAAAATATATATTCTTGTAGGAATTTGCCGTCGTTTCTAAATGTTTGATGTCAGTGATGATGCTGAATAACTATACTCTTTCAAGAAATAAAGAATTAACAAATAGGATTCGAAAGTGAATCTCCTGATTTAGAATCTCCAGATTCCATGTATATCATGAATCTTAGTCGTAACTAACTGCCAAAACTCAAAGTGTTAGAAAAGTAGCCAAAACACGTAACTAATAAAGTATCTTAAGAGTCCTCACTGATAGGAGATACTATACTTTTCAGCAACAAGACAAAAAGATTCTACCCCACACAAGACAATTAATACTTGCTTTTCCTAGTCAACGCCTGACTTCACTCCCTTCAATCATATCATTCTCTTCATTCTACTCCCTCTAATCTTATTATTATTATTATTATTATTATTATTATTATTATTATTATTATACGGAGTAATGATTATTTAAAGCTATATTCTTAATAATAGGAGTAACTTGTTAATGCAATCGTAAGTAAAATAAAGCTCGTGTAAAATCGATTTATACTAGTCTTACTCTAAAACCAGTTGTCATTTTACTTAAATCATTTACATTATTTAATCGTAAAACCATTTTACAATTAACGGCGACCAATAATAGGAGTATGAGTTTCGGTAGACAACTTGTATAAATAGCATTTACGATACCACATTTGTTTAGTCAATATAAAAAACCATCAAGAGTGTACCAAAAAATACTCTAGCAAAAAGTGGGTGGCAGGAATATTTTGGGGATAAGCAAAGTATGGATATGCAGTGTCCTCCATTTGGGTATGCAGGAAAGTACTATACAAATGAAGGGGGAAGTTGTGTGAGACAGGCTAGCTTTTTTGGTGGGAAACCAGTGCTTAATCAAGGTGTTGGTTACTCTGTTATTTTGGGTTTTGGTGCTTTCTTTGCTGTCTTCACCTCTTTTCTGGTATGCCCCTTTTTTTATGGGCAAGGATAACTTCACTACCGTTTTTTATTAATGTCACTCGGAGAGATACTGTATAATTAGGTTGTATTTGAGTGATATTAGTACAAACGGTAGAGGCGTTATCATTTTCCCTTTTATACACCTTTGATAGTTTGATATTGTTCATCTTTATTTCTTTGCTATTACTGCTTCCGTCTCCTTCATTTGTTTGATTTTGCTTTTGGAGTAAAAATTAGTAGAGGACCATTTGTGGTTATATTTAGTGGATGACAAGTGTACAACACTGTCATCATCAAATTAGTCATAGAAAACTAACATAATATAGAAATGTAAACAAATAAATGAGACACCTTAAAATGAAAATGGTAAACAAATGACCACGACAGAGGGGGTATATGTGTGATTATTAAAGTATTTAAGTCGCGGCCTACTATCAGTCATTAGGCCATATATGTGAGAGGGTCTAATGATAGACTGGCTGTTTAGGTAAGGCTTTGGGGCAACACCGCAACAGTACCCTGGTTTATAACTGTCTTGATGAATAAAATAGTACTGCAATGATTACTAGTTAATGCACCTAAGTTTCTAAAACTAATGGACAGAGTAATGTTAATCTGTGTGTCTGTAAAGCTGTTAAGTACTGATGACCTGGGTATCTGGTTAGGTATGGCTAGAGAAACGATATGTTGGCTCTCGACATACTTCTGAATGGTTTAATACTGCGGGAAGATCAGTGAAAACAGGGCTCATTGCCAGTGTTATTGTATCACAGGTAACAGTCACACATTCATATCATTTCCAAGTTTTTTACTTACAATTGATTTTGTCGAGCACAATAAAAGAAAACTAATTGATCCATTGATGTCGAATGTCGATTTCTGTAGTGGACATGGGCAGCCACAATCTTGCAAAGTTCAAATGTAGCTTGGAAATATGGTGTCAGCGGTCCTTTGTGGTATGCCAGTGGTGCTACAATTCAGGCATGTTTTACCTTTCTTTTTCTCTTTTCTTTTTTCCTGTACAACCCGAGCAACCTGGTCTTCGTATGATGCATTATGATAATTTCATGAAGAATTTCGTCGTCTGGTTGCTAGTCTAGGTAATAAATATGTTGCCTGTTTAGTGACTCATTTTGTTAAACTGAATCATGCTCCAAAAATAGTTGAGCTTTTCGTTCCATTTGAAATGGAGAATTATAGAAAATCCATACACTGCAATATCTTTATGATGAATACACTTTCTACAGATCATTTTATTCGGAATAATTGCAATAGAGATCAAGAGAAAAGCTCCATATGCTCATACAGTCTGCGAGATTGTAAAAGCTAGGTATACAATCTACCCTTGGTATGTATGAACTTCAAAAATTAACCCTTGTAATTGTCATATTTTAATTTTTTGCATTTGGGTTACTTTTGAAGTTAATGTCAAAATGTTTAAATTATTTGTTAAATTATTTTATAATCGGGCCTGGGTCCAACCCGTACTGAGGAGTGAAAGTCCACTTTATAAGGTTAAGGAGGTTACACTCTAAAACCAATTGGCAATAGAAGGAGTAGCCCATTATTGCCTTCTAAGGTGGTAAACTCTCCTCTCTTTTATCAATGTGGGATTACACTCACATGTGGGAAATCGGGTTTCTTCACATTATTCATGAAGTAATACTGTTTATTCCAGTTTGTCGATTATTAACTACTGCAAGTTCTCATTCTCAATCGTCAGATGGGGAACGCCTGCACACATCGTGTTTCTAATCTTCTGCTTTATCACAAACATCATCGTCACTGCCATGCTTCTCCTTGGCGGTTCTGCTGTTGTAAATGCACTCACAGGAGTAAACATATATGCCGCTAGCTTCTTAATACCCCTTGGAGTTATTGTTTACACCCTTGCAGGAGGTCTTAAAGCCACATTTCTTGCGAGCTATATACATTCTGTTATAGGTACACAATCTATCTATCGTCTAATGGATACACTGCATATTCTTTCTTTTTAGATCTGGATAATACCATCCTGTAATAAGACTAGAGGTTTGAACGTTTCTGGTAAATAACTAAATTGTTTGCTTGAAAGATGAAACTTTAGTTTTTGATAATTCTATATCTCGTCCGATACATTTTGTACTGCCCGAGATGTATTTATTAGCTAAGGAAGCCGATATGAGTTATCATGAGATGTATTGGGTAAATTAAAAATAGGGTAAAATCGGCCAATGTAACCGATTTATAACATCTATGGGCCAAGCCGGTCCTATACGGACCAGGAAAGGTCGAGATGACTTGTACAAGCTAAACATTATTGAGAAAAACACAAAAAAGATGTATAATATTGGTCAAATTAACTATTCTAACTAGATTTCATCTTAACATGATATAGCCGAAAAAATATCTATTAACGCTTTTAAAATTAAACATAGCCGCGATAGGCCAGCTTTACACAATTTTTTTTTTGCTGTAGGAAGAATGTTTTGCTCTTTATTTCATGCATTTATCTAAGTTCTGCTTTGCTTTTGGGATCTTTATGCAGTGCATGTGGTCCTAGTCATCTTTGTGTTCCTAGTTTATGCGGCAAACAGTGAACTTGGTAGCCCGTCTTTGGTATATGACCGTCTAAAAGAAATCGCAGCAAGATCAAGAATATGTACAGAGCCGATTTCACATTTAGGACAGTCTTGTGGTCCAGTAGATGGGAATTTCAAGGGATCTTACCTGACAATGTTAAGTTCTGGAGGATTTATTTTCGGAATCATCAATATTGTGGGGAACTTCGGGACTGTCTTTGTTGACAATGTGGGGTTTCATCCTTTTCAATGTACAATCAATTTTACTGCTGTCTCAATTCACCTGGATTTTAACTGTCATTTCATTGAAACTTAATAGGGATATTGGGTCAGTGCAATAGCTGCAAGGCCTTCATCAACACACAAGGGCTATTTGTTGGGTGGTTTAGTCTGGTTTGCAGTGCCTTTTTCATTGGCAACGGCACTTGGACTCGGAGCACTTGCATTAGATTTGCCTATAACTGCGTCTGAAGCTAGTCATGGGCTTGTTCCTCCTGCCACTGCCATTGCTTTGATGGGCTCAGCCGGATCTATTCTGCTGCTCACTATGTTGTTCATGTAAGCAATAGCTAATAATAACTTAAAACTTTGTTTTCGTCCAATATATTTAAGTCTTGAATCATTACGGGCTAGCATCATTCAAAGTTTCCTTCAAATAGAGTTGATAGAGTTTACTTTAAATGGCAAGTCTAAACAGATTTCGTTCTGACGTTAATCTGTTTAGACTTCTAAAGCAGTCTGCGCGCTGAAAATCCATTAATGTGAGATGCATATTTCCGAACGAGTTATATCCTAACATTAAAATATCTTGTTAGGGCTGTAACATCTGCTGGATCTGCGGAGCTTATAGCAGTCTCATCACTTTGCACATACGACATATATAGAATCTACATAAACCCAGAAGCAACAGGGAAGCAGATCCTCAAAGTATCAAAAATGGTTATCTTAGGGTTCGGGTGCTTCATGGGAATATTAGCAGTGATATTGAACAAGGCAGGGATTTCCTTAGGTTGGATGTACGAAGCGATGGGATGCATCATCGGGTCAGCAGTTATGCCGATTGCATTCTTGCTCCTTTGGAGGAAGGCAAATGCCCTAGGCGCCATCCTAGGGAGTACCATTGGCTGCATCTTAGGTGTCGTTTCGTGGTTGGTCGTGACAAAAATCATGTATGGAAAGTTGAATTTGGACACCACAGGCAGAGACGGACCGATGTTGGTTGGAAATTTGGTGTCTATACTCAGTGGCGGAGCTATTCATATTGTTTGTAGCCTCTTAAACCCTCAAAATTATGAATGGGATACTACTAAGAAGATCACAACTGTTGAGAAGGATGTAAGCGAGCTTCCTTACGAAGAGTTTGCTGAGGAGAAATTGAAGGCGGCTAAGACATGGATTCTAAAATGGGGTCTTGGTTTGACTGCTGTCATTGTTATACTCTGGCCTGTACTCAGTCTCCCCGCACGTAAGAACTTATCTTCTTCTTCCAATATTCAAATTCAAGTTACTCAGTTTTAAATTATATGCAAAATTATAAGCGAAATTCGAAAAACCTTAACGCAGGTGTTTTTAGCAAGGGTTACTTCACACTGTGGGCTGTAATTGCTATAGTGTGGGGAACTATAGGGTCGGCAGTTATTATAGCAATGCCATTGATGGAAAGTTGGGACACAATTTCAAGTGTGCTAGCTGGCATGTTTACTAATGATATACTTAACGAAAAGCTTGAAGATATGGATGTAAAGTTGCAGTCAATTATACTTGCAGTACCCGATGCAGAAAGGTTATACTTGATCGAGAAAGAAAAGGCAAAAAAGAAAGATCTGTCGGATGAAACTCAACCGGATCACTCTAGTATACTTGCAGAACCTGAAGCAGAAAGATTTGTTGCGTGAAAGACATGATTAATTGAACTCCCTGCCACTGCTTGGTTTTTAAAGGGGAAAGGAACATTTTAACAAATTGTGTAGGAGTAATTTTATTGGTGTTTATACCTAAACGTTTGGATTCTAAATTTCACTGTTTTGCAATGAAGGTTATTGTTTTGTAATTATATTTATATATATGTGGTCTATAATATGATTTTGTGAATTGAGTTCTCGTTTAACAGTAAGTAATCAACTTCAACAGGAGGGCTTGCTACATCTAGGAAACGTGTTTAGATCCCTTGGAGTAGTTCAAAGTATCAACACAATATCTGCAAACAAGCAACAAACCAAACACAATCAATCAATCCCATGAATCAAGCAATCAAGTGATCCTTTCACATTGTAAATATAGCAAATATATATTCTTGTCTAGAGGCTCCAATTAATAGACTTATTTAACTCTATCTAACTCCTATATAATACCTTGTAATTCATCAGTCAAACTATTCAATTAATAACAATACCTTCTTTATCTTATATGGTATCAAAAGCCAAAAATGATCCATCAAATCACCATCCTTCAACCTTTGCCCACGGTCTGCCACCTTCAAACACCGTTCCACAACCACCACCAACCCGACTCCACCACCTACCACCATGCCAACCACCGACAACACTGTCTCCAACCCTCATGACGCTACTACACCACTTCAATCACTAAACCTAAATCACTGCGTCAAACTAACCTTGCTCAATTACACTTCCTGGCGATTCCAATTAACCCATATTTTGTTCGGATTCAGCCTACTTGGCTTTCTCGACGGAACACACACACAACCATCACCCACCATCACCGCAACCGACAACACAGAACATTCAAATCCCGCGCACCATACTTGGCTGAAACAGGACGGATTAATCCTAGGTGCCTTAATGGACACCTTATCAACCACCATACAAGCGTTAATTGTCCGCGCAACCACCTCGAAAGAGGCGTGGGACATTCTCGCTCAAATCTATGCCAACCCATCTAGAACCCACATACTGCAAATCAAGGATCGACTCGATTCGATCCTAAAAACCGGTGATCAATCAGTCACCGAGTATATGCATGCCATTAAGGCATGTATCGATCAATTAGCAATAATGGGGAAAGTTCTAGATCCCGAAGACGTTATATCAAAGGTCCTAAAAGGCCTTGACTATAATCTCTTCAAACCCGTCATTGACGCAATCCGAGCCCGAGAAACACCAATATCGTTTGAAGCACTTCACGAAAAATTACTTCAACACGAACTTCTTGTTAAACAAAACCCATCAAATGACCCATTTCAACCAACTGCCAATCTTCATTATCGTAACAACAACCAGTATCGAGGCAACTACCGCAACAACACCACTCACACACCTGCCTTCAACCCGTCTAACACCAACTCAACACCCTCCACCAACCCTAACCCGCGGCCCTTCAAAGGCCGTTGTCAATGGTGCCGACAAGTGGGTCATGTCATTGCTGACTGTCCACTGTTCCGCAAACTTTTCCCCACCATCATCTTTCCGGCACCTCCAACCCGCCAGTACCACCCCTCACCCCAGGCTCACACGGCCACAACCCAGGGGCTGCCACCATCAAACACCAACTATTTACTTGACAGCGGTGCTTCACATCATGTCACATACGACATCGATACTCTCGCGCTCCATTCACCATATCTTGGAAGTGACGATCTACTGATTGGTGATGGCACCGGGCTCAACATAGCCAATACAGGTTCATTGACCTTACCTTTCTCTTCAATTAAATTATCTAACGTTCTCCATGTTCCGAGAATATCTCGGAATATTATTTCGATTTCTCAATTATGTAAGGATAATAATGCTTATGTGATTTTCTCCTCTTCTAATTTTTTTGTTAAGGAACTTATGACGGGAGCAACCCTTCTCCAGGGCCAAGTTAAGAATGGAATTTACGAGTTGAGCCCGTCGTGCAAAACCGTCTATTCCACTCAACCCGGCTCACCTCCAATCTCGTGGCATCACAAACTAGGACACCCTACTTATGATGTAATGAGAAACATTAATAAAAGTCTACCATTTAATTTAAAGAATTTCTCTTATTGCGACTCATGTTTAATTAGCAAAAGCACCAAATTACCATTTGCTAATTCGTCTTTTAAAACAACCGAACCACTCGACCTTATTTTCTCGGACTTATGGACTAGTCCCGTCCTATCACGCGAAAAATATAAATATTACGTTGTTTTTGTTGACCGCTTTACCAAATATATATGGTTATTTCCACTAAAACAAAAGTCTGACACAACTCAAGTGTTTATTAGATTCAAAGCCGTTGTTGAGAAATTTTTTAAAAAACCCATAAGACGATTCTTTTCCGATAATGGAGGTAAATTTCAAAAATTAACCCACCATCTCCTCGATAATGGAATTAGTCATCTAACCACACCACCACATACTCCGGAGCACAACGGATATGCTGAAAGACGACATCGCCATATTGTAGAAACAGGACTTGCCTTACTCGCGCATGCTCACCTCCCTACCACACTATGGCCATTTGCCTTCAGCACGGCTACCTACCTAATAAACCGACTACTACCACCACTCTCAATGGCCTCACCCCATACTTTAAATTACATAACCTACAACCCGACTATACCAAACTACACAATTTTGGTTGCTTATGCTACCCATGGTTGTGACAACCCTCGCGAATGCGGAAAGATAAAACATACAAGCATGTGAATTATATAGCGGAATATGAAGTTTAAAAAAAACTTTTATACATGCAAGGAAAGAATACGAGGAGTGTCATATATTACAAACTAAAGTACGAATTATACTACATCAAGAGACGAAGTCTCTCCAAAAGGTTAACAAGTAAAAGTGATCTTACAATATAGATGGGGTATTTTCGAAATAGATGGGGTATTTTCGATGGGGTATTTTTCTAATCGATTTAGCAACTAGCTAAACAACGTCTAGAGGTGTTTCATCCAGGGACAACGCCCGCTAGCTCACACCCGAACCCAAAATAGTCAAAGCAAAAAGCCATCCATGCAAGCAACCTGTTCATTCATGAAAAACATGAACGCCACAATCAGTGGGGAGTAACTCCGGGTTCTCCCAGCCATATCACATCAAACGTACATATAACGAAATACGAAAGTAAAGCATGCATAAATATATATACATGTGAGTTGCGATAAGAATAGGTAGGCAATTCTATAAATAATGATAAGAGCATAAGAGGTACAAGTCCGAATCCATCATGTTATACAAAGACTCGGGGAAGACACTCTTAGGCAACCGAATACGCTCACTAGGGCTTGCATCTCACCGTTAGCGGTATAAATTTGATAAGATTGAGACTCGACAAACAAACCATGCCAAGTCATGCGATGATCACAATAAATCCATCATATTATCATCCATTCAAACATACCAATACATAGACTATGCCCAATCATGCAATGACCATGATTCAAAGAACGACGACACAAGACGACATCTCTCACGGTAAATGAAACGCCCTAGCATCGTGTACATGGCAAGTATGATTAACAGGCATCCACGGGATCACATTTCCCTGAACTCATACGCGATGCTTACATTTCGCCTATGTAGACTATTTTCCTCCTGGTAGCACGACGATAATAATACGGTCCTAGTCTAAACCTGGCCAGGATCTCGGAATAAACGTGTTCCGATTCTACATGCGATAAACGTTTCGCATCCAAGACTCGGGCTATAAATAATAAATGCCGAGTACACCCCAAATTCGGGAGAAATAATTCAACGAAAGAGCGGAAAAGAGCACAGCCCATAACAAGCGGTACGCTAACATGCAATAACGACCACCCTCGCCAAAGTCATACAACATTTGGAAGAGACGGGGGGGGGGGGGGGACATGCCAGGGATTGTGTGTAGAGTGAGTGGTGTGGAGATGAACGGGGGGGGGAGGGGGGGGATTGTTGAAAATTTTGGAACAGGGAAAGAAGGGGGAGAAAAGAGGTGGGTGGGGGTGGAACGAGATGGAAGTGAGGAGAGAGGCGAAAAAAGTGAGCGGGGGCGGGAAGGGTGGGGAAGGAAAAGGGAATGGGGAGGGTAGATGGCGGGTGGAAAAAGGGTAGGTGGAGAGACAGTGGGGGTACTGGGAGAGGTGATGACACCCCCATGCCCTCCCATAGCGTGTGATACACCCTTCATCCGCTCGCCAATCTACTGGAATGTCGGAAACAGGACGTAGCGTACTCATGCCTACCTTGACGGACTAAATACACATGCAATTAAGCAGTAGGATACCTCTCGTCGTTCCGACATTTCCAGCCTTACGAACGGAAAGGTAGCCAAGGGAATGAGAGTACAAAGCACAAGACCAAATCATGCTCAAACCGTAACATTTGTAAACACCGACTCAAAGGGGGACATACCAAAAACCGTCACAAAACATGTGATACAAGCGAATAAGATATCATACATCCAAAACATGAATCGATACATGATACCCAAGCATTTAACCAAGTTTAAGAAGCATAATAAATAAGAAACATAGATAACTCTCCAAAA